>JACBKR010002447.1:0-34708 GCA_014218235.1 Colocasia esculenta | reverse complement strand
AAAATTAGAAAATCCAAAAATCCAAAAAATAGAAACCCAAAAATCCAAAAAAAAAAAAAGATGTACATATCATTTCTTTTAGCATGCATTATTACCTTTCTTTCCGCTTATTTAATAGGCTAAGCCATTGACTATCATGAAGTTAAAGTCTTCCTTACTTAAGCAAGGGCTGAGCCAAAGAGCAAATCTAACTGTTTTGCTAGGTGTGCAGGGACAGGATTGTTTTGAGCAACACAACGATGTACTCTCTCTCTCTCTCTCTCTCTCTCTCTCTCTCTCTCTCTTCTCTCTCTCTCGGATCTCATTCCTCACTCAGTCAATCACAATTCATTCAAGCATTCACAAACATTGGCACAAAAGCAAAAGCTTTACTAATATAAGCATCATGCACAAGATAAGGGGGAGGTGGCTCACAAAATCCTCACTGTCCACCACCACTCTCCCTAGATCCCTCTTGCCTCTTAAGTGGAGGTGGCATCTTGCCACCACCCCTAACACTCCGGGCACTCGTCTCACCTTCCTGGCACCTCTCCTCCTCCTCGTTCCTCCGGCGATAGAAGGAACTTGCCAAGTACTGCCTACGGAGGTGCCGCTCTCTCCGCTTTTACTTTTGCTCCAAGCAGCCTAGCTCCTTATCGCCATGCAACCCTGGAGCTCCTCAATCCAGACCTGCTGTGCGGCGGTCTCAGTATGCAGTCGGGTTAGCTTTGCCTGGTCCACAAGTGACCCCTGTGTGCGCAGCGTCGCCAGATCCCCCACTCGGGACACCGCTGCCTCCGCCTACGTACGCAACCACCTCCACTGCCGATGTCTCCACTTGAAGGCACCACTGGCTAACCGACACCACCGCCATGTCCGCCTGCTTGCGCCAGTGGCTCACTTGGAGAGTGGAGGTCCTCAGCTCTGCCCCCAGTGTTAAAGCATGTCAATATGTCAACTCTAAATCAAGAATACCAGGTCAATGTCATACGTACCCTCTCCTCGAGTACTGCCTCTGCTTCCTCAGCCCTCCTCAAAGAACCTGCCAGTCGATTGTCGAGGTAGGACTGGGGCCTCTACCGCTGCCTGAGACGAGGACGCACCTGCCTGTGTCATCCTTAGCCTCACCAACTCTGCACGCTGCACAAGGAACACTTGTTAATTTTTCTAAAGCTGAAAGATTTGGTAAGTTACCGAAGTCTAAGTAGGTACTTACCAGCTGCTTTGTCTCTCTCCTCGCCGCATCCTGGTCCTGCACGGCTGAGTACAGCAGTGCTTGGATTGAGGCGATCTGCTAGGCCACGTCCACCTGAAAATCACCAAAACTGTGTCAAGTTAAATTCAATCATAGAGTTCACAAGGTCTGAGTTTTGAGGTATACCTATCGACAGACACCCCTATAGACCCTTGCCCCATGCTTCAAGGTGAAGGACTGTAGGTACGCCTCGTCGGTCTACACATCAGACCTGATCTGTCGTCCCCTATGCTCCCAATCTGCTATCTACTCACGGGCCCACTCGCCCAATCGGTAGTGTCGTGGAGTCCCCGAAAGCTTCGGCCGGGCCTAGGGGTCTTGCCTTGGCAAGGGAATTCCACAGCACTCTGATGAAGGCCAAGCGACCTCTGAGTCAGGTGCAGGTGTAGAGGTAGCACGAGGTTGAGAGCATGAACCTGTAGACGCGAGATTTGGCCCATCTCTCGCAACGTTCTTTGGCCCATTAAGTCTTGTTTGACCGTTTGTTGACTTGCCTCGGATGCCATGTAGACGGCAACATCGATGGCCGCCTACTACTGGTTGACGGAATTCCCCATGGACGTTTACCCATATTGACGTCCACATCTATGGACGTCTGCATGAGGTTGGTGGCAGGATCGTTTGACGTCAATACCATTTACCTGGTCTGCGCAACTACCCCGAGAATATAGCCCACTAGTGCCTTTCTCTCGCCCATGCACCGCATGGGACTATTCCCAACAGGCATATGGGCCACCTTGGCACTCCCTTGACCCAGTAAAAATCCTATGTGGCCTCTCCCCATTGCTTGGAACCTTTAGACATGGATTGCCATGTGTACAAGTGTGCTTCTTCACACTTGAGCATCCAAGGCCTCTGAACTCCGACCCCACTGTCTATATAACAATCCTTAGGGTTCTCTAAGCAAGGAGAGAGAGGCTGGACGTCCACATGCTGAAGCTTTGACAGAAGAGAGAGAAAGTGCACCCAACCTTCCACCACTCATCCTCTTCATTCTCTCTACACTTGGGACGTCCAGGAGGGCTACTTTGGAGCTGGAGGAGCCCCCCAATGAGCTACATAGCCTGCAAACGAGGATCTTCTCCCTCTTTCCCTCTCTCTTCCCTTTTACTCTTTAGCATTCTTGCATATCACACACATCTTCCCACTCACTCTAGGCACATAGGTCACCTTCCTACATACCTAGAAAGGGTTTCCCACCAAAAACGGAGGGAAGAACGGTGGTCATAACATTTGGCCACCCCTCTTCTCAAGTCCGCAACCGGTACGGGACTTTCCTTTTGGGTTTTTTCATATTTCATTTTGAGCATTACCACACTCCCTAGAGTCTAATAGAGTTTTTTTTCTTTGGCAGGAATGACCTGCAGAAGACTACGGAGCTCTTCTCCTTTGTCCGGCCGAATGAGGAGAAGACGAGGTCCCATCTCCATCCGCTACGCGAGGCGACCACTCCGACGCGACCACAATCACCCTTGGGCACAGGTAAGGCCCTGGCGATCACCAACTCCCCCCCTCATTTTGCTTTTTTTATCGTTCTCCTTCTAGTCAACTCAGTCAACTGGAGGGTCAACGCGGTCAATGGGCGACCCCTTCATCACCAACGAGAGTCCGGCGGCATTCGCGAGCACTCGAGAGATCCAGGACAGTGCGGAAACAAACCGTCTACAGCTCTCCTCTGGCGATCACGGTGGGACAACTTCTGCCACTGTGGTCTTACTGCGGCCAGATAGACGGCAAGCGATCTTGCCGTCGATCCAGGTAAACATCCCCATTCCTGCCGTTGATTACTGTTCGTGTCCATATCTCTTGTCGTCTATGTTCTGTCAGTGTCAGTCGATCATGCTGTTTACCTGTTCATCATGAACTGTGCGTCCACCTGCTTGACGTTTAGTTTCATAGAGGCATGCTTTTCCCTATTTTCTAATTGTTTTGTTGTGATTTTTGTTTCTGTTTGCTTACTGTTTGTTACTAACAGTCCTCAGTCACTGGGGGGTTACTTTTCTCACCCCTTCTAGCCTCCCCTCACATTTTAGGATCACCCTTCCTTGGTTTACAACCTTTTACTCGGGAATTCCCTCTCGAGTAAATCGGGTTGGCTCCAAGGAAAACTATGTAAGTCCCTAAATTCCGTGGATTCCTCACGGTACGGGGCAGGAGGACCTTTACCCTCCCTGTCTTGCTCACCTACTCACCGGGATTCAAGTGAGACTTGAGAGAATGGCCTTAAATCAAGTCAAGTTAAACACACAACTTTGATCTTAAAAAGTTTGGGGATGTTGTTTGATAACATTGTTTGTTAGACATTCACATCGCTGACTTAAAATAGTGTAATCACTTCAACCCAAACCACTATAAAACAATAGGTTGCGTGCTAATGGCACTTGGTTGGATTCATCGAACATGGCGGATAATCCTACATTCGAATATGAGGATAGTGTTCATGAGTTTGTCGGGATGGTTGATACCAGCAACCACCCCGAAGAGTCCATCCATTCTTCTACCTCCTCTCAAGCCGACTTTGAGGGAAGTGTGAGCCTTAGAGTTAATCCCACCTATGCTCAAGACACTCAAGAGGATCCTGAGTTCTCAAAACTCCTTTCCCGTTACTCGCCCGAGGACATCATCTCGATGCTCTCAAAGCACACCGTCGGGCAGCAACTTCCCTTCTTCTCCATCCCCCTCCCCCTTTCAAGGTTCCACATCCAGGCCTATTCCTAGGCCTGCAACTCCTTCGCGGGCTCCAGTCACTCCTGTCCCCTTCTCTACTCCAATTCCCCACTCCTCTACCTTCTCTTGTCCCAACTCCTTCCTTCTCCTATCCACCTCACTCTCACCCCGTCCCCCCTACTCAATCCGAATCTGTTCCCCGTTCGGAGGTGGAGGGACTCGTGAGGAAGCTTCTTGCTGAATCACTGTCCCTTTCAAAACCCCATTTCCCTCCAAAATTACTGCAAGCTTCCTAATGTATACTTCCCTCTGGGTTTCAAGACCCCGAAGTACCGCAAGTACGACGTGACCTCTGACCCCCAGTACCATCTTGCCGAATTCACCATGGATCCCCACCGATGGCTGTACGACCGGGTTCTTTTAGTTCACCTCTTCCAACAATCATTAGAAGGGGAAGCTTTGAGGTGGTTCACCTCTTTACCCGCGTCGGACCTGGTTAATTTCGACATAGTCTCCGTGCGATTCATCTCTCACTTCTCATACATGGCCACCCAAGTCCCTACACTTCCTGACTTGGTGGTAGAGAAGATGAAGCCGGACAAAGACTTCGTCACTTATGCCAATCGGTGGAGATCCATGGCGTCTAGGGAAGATATTCCTATCCCGGAGTCCCAGGACATAACCATGTTGGTTACCAACACCACCCCCGCTCTCCATTCCATCTTGATGCTGAGTGAGTTCCCGTCATTTGTGCATCTATACAACCAAGCTAGGGTGGTCCAGACCCAAATCAAGGACTCCTCTCTACCCCACTTTTTCGAAGGGAAGCCCAAAGGACGTAAGGCTCCCGTGGCACCTACCACCGAGGGGGTGACCGTCAATGAGTCCATGAATGCTTGTAGTCAGCCTTTGAGGCCTCCGAACAAACTCTCCAATCCTCCATCCACTTCTTCCAACCCTCACCAATTCTCATCTCACCCCTTTACCTTACTCTGCCGTTCCTCCTCCTGCTGGCTACACCCGACCTGGCCCCAAAAGGTCGCATTACCCTCCTCTTCCTGAGACTCTCGAGGACGTGTTCTTCGCCCTCATGTCTTGCGATGCAATTCAACTCCCCCCACAAAGGGAGAACACCAATTCGAGGGTGGACACCTCCAAGTATTGTCCCTACCATAGGGCCCATGGTCACTTCATCAACAATTGCTTTACCTTCCATGACTGGGTCTATGATATGAATGATCAGGGTAGAATTATTGGGAGGATGTCAAGGTGGCCATAGCCAAGTCTAGGTACACCAAGAAGGACCTCGGCATTTTTAGTAACCCTCTCCCCAACCACCAAACCAACAATCCTTCCTCCTCCAAAACCCAAGAGAGTGTGCATACCATAATATACACAGGACCTCGGGTTGTGAGGAGAGAGCAACAGTGGGGGGTAGAAGGTTTCGAAGAATGGTACCTGTGTCCCACTGCAGAGTCTCAGGAGCCCTCCACGTCTATAGATGTTATTTTAGAGGAGAGACCTTTAGTGCTCATCCGACCTCCTCAAGATGCCTACCCTACCATCCTCACTTCCCCAACCTGTGAGCCATCTACCAGACCCCTCCAGCTCATCCGCCCTCAATCCCAGGAGGCCATTCATGTCACCCTCAGGAATTGAATTGTTCCTCCACCTCCGCGGCAGTCCCAAGATGAGGAGGATAATGGGCCTCCACCTCCGGCCGGCACCGAATATGATATTCTACAAAATCTTGATAAGACGCCCGTGAGGGTGTCCATTTTAGAATTGATTCAGAGGTTGCCATCACATCAATCCACTCTCCTCCAGTTTCTTTAGAAAATCATGGTCAATGATGATTTCCCTCCTAGTGGGGTCACCGGCGCCATCCTTTCCCCTCACCCAAGGACCCTCAATTCCTTCTCGGACAAGGATCTTGCCACCCCTGAATGTCGTTCCCTCCCTCTTTGTCTCACCATTAACCTTAATGGGGTTTCGGTGGACTCCACTCTTATCGACACCGGGGCATCTATTAACGTCTGTTCGATGAAGACCCTCAAACAATTGGGTTTAGGGGAAGAGAATCTAGAGAAAAGCTGCTCCACCATCGCTGCCTATGACAACTCCAAAAGGGTTGCCAAAGGCAAAATTGCTCTTAAGTTAGGAATCGGACCTGTCACCATGTCCACTGAGTTCCTAGTTCTTGACGTCGACCCGGCCTACAAGGCCATCCTTGGTCGTCCCTGGCTAGAACAGACTCTAGGGGTCCCTTCCACCGCCCACCAGTGCTTCAAATTTCCTTTCAATGGGCGGGTAATCAAAATTAAGAGTATTCCCATTTTGGAGACCCTCAATGCCATTACCTCAGAGCAGATGCCGCACCTTTTCATTCCGGATAAGGGGAAGAAGCTAGTCATGTCTCTTTTTGACTTCCCCACACCCTGTGAGCTCGGCCAACTTCCCCAGCCTGCTGTAGAACCCCATGTCCCATGTCCCCTGAGAAAGGGTTGGGAAGTGATGGCCAATATCGGCTATGTTCATGGCCGCGGGTTAGGTACGGATGAAAAAGGAGAGATCCAGAACGTCCAGGCGATTAGGAGGTTGTTACCCATGGCCGGTCTAGCTTCCGCCCAGACCCTGTCCATCCAAACCCCTTCATACCCTATCAACCCTTGTTTGGACTCTGAAGGGACCATTTTGTCAAAGGGCCGACCCAGCTAGGGGACCAGGGAACCCATAATAGAAGAAATACCTTGCTCTGAGAGTGAGGATGGAGAAGAAGAGGAAGAAGATGCCCAAATAGAAGATATTTCCTATGAGTTTGGCCTCCTCTCACTCTTTAGCTCTGATCTCCCCTCTTTCCCATCTTCACCACCATCATCTCCTTCTCCCTCTACTTCTGTGTGCCCCCCATGCAATTCAGTCCTTCCACCCACCTCTAATCCCCTTCTTTCTCCTCCAATCCTTTCTCCATCCCTCATCTCGCTAGTCGAGGCTACCTTGAGTCAGAAACTGAGGGTTGTGGGCCTTGACTCGAAAAAAAAAAATTGCCAATTTTGAAAATTGGAAATTCGAGGTCTCCATTGAGCACCCTTCCTCTCTAGAACCTCTTCCGCTGCCAGGGGCCGATGCTTTCCAGCCTAAGTTCCCCTTCCTCTTGCTCCTCTAGGGGCGCTTCCCGGTACATAATTTGTACATAGCAGTCCTGTAATAGTGGTCTAGATTCTAGTTTAGAGTCGAGTCTAGAGGCTAGTCTGGGTCTGGTCTAGGCTTGAAGAGTCTAGTTCCTCTCAGCCATGTGTGCGCAAGGAGAAGGTTAGGCAAGTTCCTGCCCATTTTGTCATGGCCTTGGCTGAGAGATGTGCTAAGTTAAGTCAAGTCCCAGAGTTTCTTGAGGATCCTGCTCTCGTCGAGTCTGACTTTGAGGAGGTGACTCCATAGATGATGGTTAGGAGTTTATTTGCTAGATTTTGATGAGGAAGGTAAGTCGGGAGATCCTGGGTCGGGAGAAGAGGACCCAGTGAGCTCTTATGTGGATGGCACAAAGAGGTTCGACGAGCCAACCATGGCTGCAGACGAGCCACTAAAGAAGTCAACCTTGGCACTGAAGAATCCCTGAAGACAGTTTTGATTAGTGCCAACTTCAGTGTTGAAGAAGAAGAAGCTTTGGTAGCCATTCTTAAAGAATTCTCCGACGGATTTGCTTGGTCTACGAGGACATGCCAGGACTCGATACCTCTTTGGTCGAACACCGGTTGGTTCTAAAAGCCGACGCAACGGCCGTGAAGCAAAAGTGAGAAGGTTACATCCAAGCTTGCACTCAAGATCAAAGAGGAGGTTGACAAGTTGCACAAGCTAAATTCATTAGGGTTGTGCTATATCCACAATGGGTAGCTATATCGTCCTGTAATGAAGAACGACGGTAAGGTTAGGATCTGTATAGATTTCCGTGACCTTAATCGTGCTTGCCCAAAGGACGATTTCCCTCTCCCACATATAGATGTCCTAGTGGACAATACTACCGGTTTCGAAATGTTGTCATTTATGGATGGTTTCTCTGGGTACAACCAGATTCGTTGGCAGAGGAAGACAAGGAGAAAACTTCATTTACAATGCCCTGGGGGACTTATTGTTATGTCGTCATGCCCTTCGGATTAAAGAATGCGGGAGCAACCTATCAATGGGCAATGATGGCAATTTTTCATGACATGATGCATGTGCACATGGAGGTCTATGTGGACGATGTCTTGGTAAAATCAAAGACTCGACATGGCCATGCTAAGGTCCTCCGGGCAGTTCTCCAAAGGTCTAGAGAGCACAGTCTTAAGATGAACCCCAAGAAGTGCATCTTTGGTGTCTCTTCAGGGAAATTGCTTGGGTTCATCGTTAGCAGCGGGGAATTGAAATTGACCCTAACAAGGCCAAAGCAATAATCGACATGCCTCCTCCTAGGATATTAGAGAAGTCAAAGGACTAATTGACAGACTCCAGTTTTTAGGAGATTCATCTCCCAGCATTCAATCCGCTGTAAGCCCTTCTACGAGATGTTTAGAGGAGAGGCGAAGTTTGATTGGGACGATAAATGTCAGAAGGCCTTTGATGAATTGAAGAGCTATCTTTTTAATTCCCCTGTTCTCGCTCCTCCAGTCCTGGGTCGGCCTTTACTGCTCTAGTGTCAACCACTGAGGATTCAATTGGAGCGGTTTGGCTCAATACGACGACGAGAAGAAGGAGAGAGCGGTGTACTATCTGTCCAAGTTGTTCAATGAGGCTGAAAAGAAGTACACCGCCATGGAAAGAACGTACGCGGTTGTCGTCTGGGTTGCCCAGAAGTTGAAGCACTATTTCTTGGCTCATGAAGTGAAACTTCTGGTGCGTATGGACCCTATTCGGTACTTACTTGAGAAGCATGTCCTGACTGACCGGTTAATGAGGTGGCAAAGTTTCCTCAATCAATTTGATATCACCTACGTTAACCAGAAGTCGATCAAGGGGCACCCTATTGCCGGCATTTGGCCACCACCCCTTACCTTCATACTCTCCCCATTTATGAGGCTTTCCCGATGAAGAGTTAGGAGCCATTATCGATGGTGAACCTTCGTGGGTGCTTTACTTCGACGAGGTGCTCAATTCTAAAGGGTGTGGGATAGGGGCTGTCCTCCTCTCACTGGAAGGGGAGTCATTCCGCATGCCTATCAGCTAACCTTCCGAGCCATGAACAATGTGGCTGAGTACGAGGCTCTCTTAGTTGGGCTGAAAATGGCATTATTGCTCAGAGTCAAGGAGTTAAGGATTATTGGCGATTCGCATTGATACTCCGACAATCTCTTATTAAGTACCAGACCCAGACCAAGCTGAAACCATACCAAGAGTTGGTAGGGAAAGTAGTCTGGCAGTTTAGGAAGCTCACTTTAGTTCACACTCCTAGGGCCCAAAACATCTTAGCAGATTCACTCGCTTCCCTCACGTCTTCCATTCCCATTCTTTGGGAAAGTCTTCTGAAACTGTCTCTGTCCAGAGATTAAGAGTCCCTTCCCATGTTGATCCGTGGTTCTCTCAGCTCGTGTGCCCTTCTCCATCCCTTTGGGTCCATGCGCTTTCCAAAGAGCCATAAATTGACCTTGAAGATGGCCATCCCTGGTATTTTGACATCAAAAACTTTCTCCAAGATGGATCCTTCCCTGACTATGCCACTTCTGTCGATAGACGGGCAATTCGTCGCGTCTCGGAGCGCTACAAGATGATAGGTGGCACTCTCTACAAAAAGTCTCTCAACGGGGTCTATCTCCGTTGCCTTGATGAATTCGAGTCTCAAAATGTTGTTGAAGCCATTCACTCTAGTGAATGTGGTGGCCATGTTAATTGTAGAGCAATTACCCAGAAGTTGCTAAGACACTATTATTAGCCCACCATGGAAGAAGACTATCGTCATTTTGTCTGTCATTGTGCTAAATGTCAATTACACAGTGATAAAATTCATGCTCCTTCCTCTTCTCTTCTCCCTCTCATCGCTCCATGGCCTTTTGCCATGTGGGCATTTGACGTGGTCGGTCCACTCGCGGACAGAACCGGAGAATCCGTAAGAAGCCTTCATTCTGACCGCCATGGAATACTTCACAAAATGGGCTGAAGCAGAAGTGTTCATAGAGGTCAAAGCTTCAACATTCGTCAAGTTCATCAAGCGCAACATCCTTGCAAGATTTGGCGTGCCTCGAGACATCGTCACCGACAACGGACCGCAATTCACTTCACAGGAGCTTCACGACATGTGTGGTAAATATGGTATTAATTTTACATCATTCATCCCCGTATTATCACAAGGTAATGGAAAATCTGAAGCTACTAATAAAACTCTCATTAAAATCATGAAGAAAACATGCAGATCTCATAACATGCTGATTGGCCAGATCGCTAGTTGATGCTCTTTGGGCTTATCGCACCTCCGTCCGTACTCCTACGGGGCAAACCCCTACGCTTTGACATACGGGTCGGATGCGATACTCCCATATGAGATCTTCGTCCCTTCGCTTAGAGTTCAATTAGATTCCGAACTTGATCCTGATCAACATCGGGAACCTTGCTGGCACAACTTGACTCTTAGATGAAAGGCGAATGACAACGACTGACCATGCTCCAGTCTATCGTTAGAGAATTGCACGTTTTTTATGCCAAACGAGTTCTTGAGAGAAATTTGAAGTGGTGAGATGGTCCTAAGCGCAAAATCATAAAGGCACTAGGTCCCAGGAGCAAATTGCAAGAAAATTGGGAGGGTCCGTTCGTTGTCAAAGAGGTCTATTCAGGGAATGCTTATAGGTTAGTAGACGTCGAGGGAGTCGAATTGACACACCCGTGGAACGCAGTCTACCTCAAGAAATTCTACCCCTAGTCAGTCAGTCATGTCTGTCATTCATCACTTGTTAACGGTGTGGGCTTAAGTCTCTATTTCACCATTGGGTTATTAACAGGTCGGACTTTCACACACCACACGATGTTAAGATATTGCCCTTTGGCTGGAAAATCACAAGTATAGTCGAACAGTCTGATCCAGTCAATGTATTTCCCCTATTCTTTCCCACTCGGTCACGTCTGGAGGTAGAACAAACACAAGTAGGAGACCATCCGCTCCCATCTAAAGAGGCAAAAGTCATTATAAAAACAGGGGCAATTAAGAAGAAAAACAAGGGGCAAAATGCTAAACCAAGCCTCAATGGGGGAAAAGAAGAGCTAAAAGGTCAAAAAATGGTAGCAAAAAGTACGTACCCAGAAAAAGACTGACTAACTTAAGGAGGTAGCAAAAAGTACGTGCCTCCACCCCAGAAATCAGAAATGAGAAATGAAAAATCCCCTGAAAACAAATGTTGACTAAGTCCTTTTTAGTATGGGACGTCGGTTTGGAAACAGAAAGTGGTTTGAATAAATCCGTACATGCATGACTTCCTATACAGTTCCTCCCATTTCTCCCTCTAGGGGCAAATTTGACCGTATAAGACCCTCCGTAGTGGAAAATATCAAGAGGCCAGGAGCAATTTCCAACATCAAAGAATTCACGCACGTCCCTCCTTACTCATGACCCTTGTGGTTAAGTGGATCATGTAGACCCTATACCACAACATGTGATATGTAGAGTCCAAAAATCTTTAAAAAAAAATACAAAATATCTAAAAAAAACATCAAAAGAGTCTCTTGAGTATATATTTCACGTTGTACATATTTTCTTCCATATTTTCTACCTTATTTTGAACAAGCCAAAAAATTAGAAAAAATCAAAAAACCAAAAAAAAAAATTGCTACTATGTACATACACTAACATTTTGTTTATTTTTCGAAAAAAATACATGTGCATATTTCCTTTCGGTTAGTTATTTTTCATTCTTATCTTTGATTAGAAATTAGCCCCTTGACCAAGATCTCAAGAAAGGTACATCGTAGGCAAGGGCTAAAGACAGATCTACACTAACTTTTCCTCTTTTAAGTGTTGTGGATGCAGGAACCAAAGCACAAAAACACAGCCATCCAAGTGCACAAGATGATGAAAATTCCAAAAAAATTCCACTATGATGATCAAGTCCATGTACATATCATGACATGGGCATTACCCCTGGAAGTACAACCGGACCCCACTCCTCACTCCTCTCTCCGCTCCCCCTCACTAGGCCTCTGCCTACTTAAGCTGCTCACCTCCTCCTCCTCCCTCTCCGACGCCGCTGGGAGAGGAGGCCTCGACCTTGTCGACGCCTCGGGCCGCTGCCCCTCCTCGCACCAGAAGGGTCTCCGAGGGATACGATGTCGTCGAGGGAGGCGAATGCTGATCTAGTCCTCGCGGGCGTCGCCTGCTGGGCCTGCCGCTACTGCTCCCGGTGCTCTTCAGCACCCAGTCCTTCAAGATCTCATAACTGCGGTGATCCACGCCCCAGCCGCCTCAGCCTCTCTCTCTCTCTCCCTGGCCTCGAGTAGGCGTCCCCTCATGGTGGCTCGATCATCCCTCAGCTCCTCCATGGTAGCCGCCATGGTCTGCCGCTGCACATCAAATGCAAGGGGTCATTAGTTATGAATGCATGCCAGAAATTGGAAATTTGGTCCTTACCTCTTTCTCCTCTCCAACCGCAGAGCCTCCATCTGCGCCTGGAGAGTCTCCACTCCACTCCTCTCCCGCTGCACATAAAAGGCAAGTCAAATCAAATCAAATCAAATTGTGCAAAAGGGTGTGGCAGTCTCTTACCTCAGCCTGCAACTCCCGGACCCTCACCTCCTCCCGGTCCAAGGCCCCCTGTAGGCGGACCGCCAGGTCCCCTCCGGCCGACTTTGTGGACGAGCTCGCCCCTGCATCGTGGCTCGCCCGCACTCTCGCTAGTTCTCCCTTCTGCGTTCACATATCTTGGTCAGCAATCAAATCAAATCAATGCCAAATCATTTTCAAGATAAGTCGAGATGTTACTACCAGTGCCCTGACCTCGGTGCGGAGCTTCGTCAGCTTCACCTCTTGCTCGGCAAGTCGGCCCTCCAAAAGGCGTACGGCCTGCGATCTGGCATCTGCCCATTCACACTTCAAGGTTAGAATCAATAATGGCAATTCAGACAACGAAAGCTTAGAAGTAGAAGTTTCACTTACCACTCGTCGGTCAAGCTGGAGTCGCCCGGCATACCGTGCCCGAAGTCCTCCTTGTATGCTGAGCTATCAAGAGGGCTGTCTGCCGCACCACCTGCTCACCGTCCCCACGCCAGTAGGCGACGGTGCTGCCGTGCTCCGCTCCCCAGTCGTGGTCCTCAGTGAAGAACTGCCGGCGCGAATGTCCTCTCTCCCGAGGGAAGGCACCTCGATGGCCGGCTGGTGCCAGCCAGGGTCTGCACCACCAGCTCCAAATATAGCACCTCACATGTCCCGAGGCACAGTAAGAGGAGGTGGCGGTCGAAAAGAGGTCGGCCCGCCGGGTGCGAGGCGTCCGCCTCCCCCGCATAGGGGTCCACACTACATGAGAAGAATCAGAAAACACTGGTCAGTAACATCAATACAGTAGCAATTGAAAGAATGGAAGAGCTAGTTAAGGGTTTCATACCTGCTCGTACGGGTAATGGTCAAGTGCGACCCGCACGTCCCCTACCATCCTGTCCGTGACCTTGGGGTCCGGGCCACCTCCACCTCGCCATGAGAGGCACCATTGTCTGGTGCCCCTCTACAAGTGTCCCGCGCCCCATAGGGAAGCGCGTATACCCCCAGATCTGCAAGCAGCAAAAAGAGGGTCAGTCAGGTAGTTAATAAAAAAAAATCAATGATGAGCATTAAGAGAAATTTGTGTATCTGAAGGAAGGGGTGAAGCCCCTGTGCTTTGAGAATGCTGCGAGCTGCGGGGAGAAGTGAGAGGAGGTGTCCCAGCATCGCGGCGCCCCAGCATACCTCCCCACCTGTGCCAGGTCCCTCAAGAGCAACACGAACTTGCAGTTCATCTGAATGACTGCGTCGCAAACAAGAGCCGCTCGAACAGATAAGTGACAAAGATCCGGACCGAGCGCTCCTCTCTCCTGTCCCCCAAGTCTAGGCTCCCTCACTCCTGTATAAAACTCATCTAGTGTCTCAAGGGGTCCCCTCCTCCTGCCTCTCAGGCCCACAGCCTCTGACAAAGATCCGAGTAGGATGCTCCGGATAGGTCTCCTCCTCCCTGCAACAAACTCTGGTCCCAGTAACTCTACGATGTCATCGTAGTAGTCACTCCTCTCCTGTCCCACTACCGGCTCTCTCTGAATCAGTAGTCCTGTCAGATACGGTACATCCTCCAATGTAGGTATCATGTGACCCCAGGCATGATGAATGCCTTGCAGTCCTCCTCCCATCGCTCCTCAGCGCCTCAAGGTATGGTACGTCCACGTGGAAGGGACGCACCGAAAAAAATGCCCGAACCCCATCCGGGCAATCCTCGTCTCTTGGGCCTCCGGCAGCGCGCCCGGTACCATGCCCACACAGGTCCAAGTCACCCTACTCCTCATTTGGCCCTTGCCCTGCAAAAACACAGAAATTTTGACGTCAGCATCGATTGCCGTTAATCAAAAGTTGGCATCAAGGGGTATGCCATCTACACTCAGTCAGTGTCCAGGAATGGCCGTCTAGTTTCTGTGTTGGCGTCCAACCCATTGCCGTCATGTTCACTTAGACGCAAGATGTTCGACGTTTACAGGAACCTGATGTCCACCGATGTGGACGTCAAATTCCTGTGAAACCCGATGGCATATCCCCCATTTTCCCTCCTTTTCACAAATTACAAACATATAGAATTTTGAGAGTCTAGTAAACCTACCTTGGCCGACGAGGTACATCTGCCTCCATCTCGTCCCTCCTCCGTCATCTCCGGCGGTCTCCTCCCCCTCTGGTGCATCACCCACCGCTTCCTCCCATTCATCCTCCGCCATGCTACCCTCTCCACTCACCGCCAAGCCCTCCTCCTCCTCCGGTTGGCGGCACCCTCAAAGCATCTGGCGTTTCACCCTCGTCATTATCCAAATTCGTTGAGACGGGTTTTGCCTCTCCTGGCGCTCAGGAAGATGAAATGGTGCCGGGAGAAAGCGTCGGTTAAAAAAAAGGGCATTTTATGGTTTAACGTCAATCTCTGGCCGTTTAACTTTTCCAGACATCAAGCTATTGCCGCGGACGTACCCTTAACGACCTGGAGGTGGACGTCAACGTCTCTTCAATGTCAGACCTCGAAGTTTGGTAAACGCTAGGTCGGGATGTCTAATTTGAATAGACGGCCACTGGTGTGGATTTACCATCTGTCTCAGTGGTTGACGACCAGGCCCTGGACGTTACCAGTCTTTGATGGCCATCGATGTGGACGTCCGACTCGCCCGCACTCAGTTCTCACAACACACTCTTTTGGACCTTTTTGGAGGCCATTTCATCCACACATTCCACAAGTCAAACAAATTCAAGCCAATTCAACACAATGCAACTCACTTTTATTCATCAATTTGTGTTACACTTATTCAAATCAGGAAAGTACATCATTTTGCCCTGCAGCCATAAAGAAATCACAAGACATGGGGAAAATGGTGTCAGTAAAATCTTCATACTGCCATATATCTTCCGGGGTTTCTTGCACTGCCAGTCCCCCTTCTTGCTCACAGTGTACTTCTTCCTAGTCTTCATAGCCTCGTCATCAACTTTTCATTTCGTCCGGTGATTATCATATCAGTGCAACTGGATGAAGTGGAATTCCCCGTGGAATCCCAAGCTGACAATGGCACCGATGTGGTTGGTACACCACCATCCGATCAGCTCCAATCAGCCACAAATCTCTGTCCTCCCCGGTCCTTACTCTAAACTCAATGGTCCTCATGAACAATGGCCTCGCGATGAAGTCATCCATTACCAGACATGCCAAATGATCTCTCCAAGCATCTCTGCCCTTGAAGTACGCTGTCACGCACTTCATCTCATTCTCTGGCTCAAGCACGCCCTGCTGCAGTACACCGAGCTCCGAAGGAAGACTCTGGAGGGAGTAGGTTGTACATCAGCAAAATCAAACTTCAAGTAAGCCTCCATCCATACCTGAAGCAAACAAGTTCTTGCAGGTGCGTCCGCCTAGGCTCATCGTGGTGAGCGAACTGCACAGGTGGGCAGCATTGTAGGGGCAAGTGACTGCCCGCGCCACAGCAGAGAAAGTACTCCAATGTGCTCATAGAGGATGAAATCACCGCTCTTGGGGAACAAGAATACCCCGGCCAGGCAGAGCGTCAGTCCTCGTGTCGCCCTCTCTCCGCCAATCTCCTTAGCATGCTGGATCAGCCACCAGGCCAGTCGGTCCAAGAAAATCCCATTCTTGTTCGTCGTCCGCAACACCACTTTCTTGTCTCGTACGATGTCCACGAGGATCTCTTCCCACGGAAGGAGAGGAGTCGTCGCATCGTAGTCCAGGCACCGCCGCCATCCGAGAAACAATTCTACCTCCTCCAGTAGTACACTCACTTCGAAACCCTGGAACACAAAGGTGTGTGTATGTGAGTGCCATCTCTCTATCAGCGCCCCCAAAGCATCGAGCCCCCACCACATATCTTTCATGTTTTTGGCCAGCACCACCATGAAGTTCAGGTTCCACATCCCGACGAAGCCCCGCATGTCCAGCGTGATAGCGTTTACCAGGTTCACAAGCTAGGAAAAGGCCCGTACCTGTCCTTGGCTCGGGAATGCTGGAATTCATGCATGGGGGTGGGGGTTTTGTAAGAACGCTGTTCGGGGCGTTTTCAGCCCAAGAAGAAGCAGAAATAATCATTACTTACCTCTCCGTTGGCCATACGCATGCTCAAGTGACCCGGAACTTCACTTAGAACTCCAGGATTTGCGCCTGTGGATCGTCCGGTCGAAGAAGAGGCCATGTCGCTGTGTTTTTCCATCACTCAGCTCTCTGGTTCGCAGCTGGAGCAGGAGGGACGGAGGTAGAGGATGACAGAGTCCTTATGGACTCCCATCACCTATTTTTTCGGCCTGATCTGCTGTCATGTAGGCGTCCAGATCGGTGGACGTCAGTGTCCGGTTGGCGGCCACATCTGTGGACATTAACATGTGTACTAACGGCCGTCGATGTGGACGTTTATCTCTCGGATATTTAAAATCTCCTTTTTTATGGCCATTATCCTTTACCTTGTGCTTCAAGTGTTTTGCAGATATTTTAAGCACAAGCTGCGCTTCAGAAATTCGGAACGCTCATGCGACCTTGAGCGTTACAGGTATGTCTAACATAGGACCCCACCAGAGGCGGAAAAACTTGGCGACCGTGAATCCTGAGTTCCCTTCACCAAAAACCATGAGGGTTTGCGATCTCTCAGTTATTCGTATGGCCTTTAGAATTTCCTCTGGTGCTAACTTGCATTTTAGATAGGCAACCCACACCAGCATACATCTTCATTGCTAACATTCTCTTACTGACACTCAAAAAAATGGTGATTTTCCTCGATCATATGATTGCTCCATGGCTCCCCCAGCTCAGGTAGCCTACCGGATCCACTCTTCATGAATATCCAAGTTGATATCGGGTCTTTGTTGCCACCATTCTCCACTTGTCCCACCGTGTATATCACAAATAGTCAAGCAGCCTTATTGAGTTCATTGGAACCATCGCCAACCACGAGTTTAATTCGGACTTCAGACTTTCCAAGCATGTGATTCCAGTTAGAATCTTTTGATAATCCTTTGAGAGATCAACTAACTCCTTGTCTCCACGACCTCCTAAATTCGGGACCAATGTCCTGATTAGGCAAGCGAGCCCATGAGCTCTGGTGTGAGACTCTCCTGATTCACCGTCATATTACAACTCCTTTCACTCAGACATGCTAGAAACTAGTCAAAGTCCAACACGGCCATGCCAGGGACCCTGCCATTGGGTCGCAGTTGTAGTTACACGGGTAGATCACCCTTTTTCTTACCCCTATTTGTCTCTTAGACGATACGTCATCTCTTTCTAGCCTAACTCTTTCGTTGGTTTGCTAGAATTCCTATCCTCAGAGATGGCCCTTACATTAAATCACCGTGTCCTTTGTTTACCAAGACACCAACCATTCAATCCGCTCTGCTCCCTTGCAAGACCGGATGTCTCGGAGGGGTATTTGTAGATGCGAGATTTGGCCCATCTCCCGCAAGGTTCTTTGGCCCATTAAGTCTCGTTTGACCGTTTGTTGACTTGCCTCGGATGCCATGTAGACGGCAACATCGATGGCTGCCTACTACTGGTTGACGGCATTCCCCATGGACGTTTACCCATATTGACGTCCACATCCATGGACGTCTTGCATGAGGTTGGCGGCAGGATCGTTTGACGTCATACCGTTTACCTGGTCTGCGCAACTACCCCGAGAATGTAGACCACTAGCGCCTTTCTCTCCCCATGCACTGCATGGGACCGTTCCCAACGGGCATATGGGCCACCTTGGCACTCCCTTGACCTAGAAAAATCCTATGTGGCCTCTTCCCATTGCTTGGAGCCTTTAGACATGGATGCCATGTGTACAAGTGTGCTTCTTCACAGTTGAGCATCCAAGGTCTCTGAAACTCCGACCCCACTGTCTATATAACAGTCCTTAGGGTTCTCTAAGCAAGGAGAGAGACGCTGGACGTCCACATGCTGAAGCTTTGAGAGAAGAGAGAGAAAGTGCACCCAACCTTCCACCACTCATCCTCTTCATTCTTCTACACTTGGGACGTCTAGAGGGCTGCTTTGGAGCTGGGGAGCCCCCACAACGAGCTACATAGCCTGCAAACGAGGATCTTCTCCCTCTTTCCCTCTCTCTTTCCCTTTTACTCGTTAGCATTATTGCATATCACACACATCTTCCCACTCCCTCTAGGCACGTAGGTCACCTTCCTACACACCTAGAAAGTGGTTTCCCAACCAAAAAAAGAGGGAAGAAGGGTGGTCATAACATTTGGCCACCCCTCTTCTCAAGTCCGCAAACGGTACGGGACTTTCCTTTTGGGTTTTTTCATATTTCATTTTGAGCATTTACCACACTCCCTAGAGTCTAATAGAGTCTTTTTCTTTGGCAGGAACGACCCGCAGAAGACTACGGAGCTCTTCTCCTTTGGCCGACCGAAGGAGGAAGAAGAGAGTCCAATCATCCATGCTACGCGAGGCGACCACTCCGACGTGACCACATCACGCCTTGGGCACAGGTAAGGCCCTGGCGATCACCAACTCCCTTTATTTCGCTTGTTTTGCTTGTTCTCCTTTAGTCAACTCAAGTCAACCAGAGGGTCAACGTGGTCAACCGGAGAACCCTTCATCGACAACGAGAGTCCGGCGGCATCCTTGAGCACTCGAGAGATCGGGGACAGCACGGAAACGAATCGTCTACAGAACCCACGTCGCCCTACCAAAGTAGGGGCAAGCCTACTCCAACCAAGGCTGTCCCTTCTCTCCCTCTTTCAGATATGGCTGCCACACCACCTGTACAACAAGGAACACATCCAGTCAGTAGCCAAAAGCATTTAAGGAAATCAAATGGAGTTTAGAGAAGGGATAGTACTCACATCCAACTGAGGGTAGATGTCAATGGCATCCTGGATGGACGCCCGCTAATCCTCTAATGGGTGCATGTCTCGGCATGGCACCCAGCGCCGAGCTACGGGCACGAGGCCCGATCGCTCCAAAATCCCCCTCCCTAGGCAGATCATTTGCAATAAAGAGGCAATTTATAAACAAGGCAAGAGGAAGAAAAGTGTACCTGGAGGAAGGGGAAGAACTCACTGATCGAGGTCTACCAGTTGGAGGATCCTAAACTATCGAACTGGAGCGTCAGAAGCATAGCACCCCATGCATACTCTCCTACCCTATCTAGGTCCTCCAACAGCGGCAAGAACCGGCAATGGACTGTGTCACCCCTCGTGCAAAACAGAAGTCTACCAAGGAAAAAGGTGAGGAAGCGACGTAGGTCTAGATCCACCTGGGCGCCGGGCTCGCGAGCTAGAACCCCTCTGCACCCGCTCACCAGCTGATCCAGCTACTCATCGGCTGTCTCATCTACCTCCCTACCTGTCTGAGCTAGCCCTAGGATCTCCTATAAGTCCACCATATGAACTAGGGAAGACCTCTGACCTACTGTCAAATTTAGAAGCCTACGGGCTATATCTCTATAGTTGGGGTAGGTGAACCTACTAACTGGGTGACTATATACTCTCAGCCCGATAATTCTGCTCACATCCTCTAGACTGGGGATCATATGACCCCACGAGAACACAAAGGCAGTCACCGGTCGCCTCTGCATCCCACCTACTCCTCAATGCCTGAGTAAGGGGAGCGTTCGCCCTCATTCTCTCCATCCGAAGGACCTCCCTAAACCCCATGCCATCTAGCCTCTCCCTCTGGAACCCTAGTAGGGCCAAGTAGACTGCCAACACCAGCAACCAGGAGACCCTGGCCCTTATCTCACCCTACAAACCACACAAAGGAAGCAAGTAGTCAGTATTATGTACTCCACAGGTTCTCGGTTGAGTTCGCGTTGACTCAGGGTGTCATGTCTTGAGAATTATGGAGGGGATATAATAATGCAGAATAATTTGAGTCGATATCCCGAGACGTGAACAGTCGGCAAATAAGCCTCTAGCTAGCACGGACTAAATATATAACAACATACATTATCATAGGGTAATTATTGAACTCAACTAATCTTGTATTCAAATCTCAACTCATTGTATTCCAATGGAAACTATTACAGGACTAAGACTCAATAAAAACAAAGTACATAATACCTCACTCCTACACATTGTTCTAACACTCAAAATAAAACTAACTTTAGATAGACTCATAATTGGAACGCTCATCACTCAGACACATTCACATCCTCGACTTGCTCTTCCTCTTGAACATTAAGTCACCTAGATTGGGTAAAAGTAGGGGAATGAGAAAACTAGCCCTATAGGATTTAAATCTCAATGTGCGGGCAATGATATAAGTGATTAAATGTCATGATATGCATGTACGAATAAAACTCGTTAAAACATGATACATGAACAAGCTAGATAGAGTGATTATGATAGAAGATTTTAGAACATGATGACAAGATAGAACTAGCAATAGATCACTTTGTACAAGCACGCAATATTTCACTTGATGTCAAGAACGCAAGATATCACTAATTACAATAAATGCAGGATGGCCATATCACGCAAGCAAGCAAGCACGCACGAGCACGATCATGTAACACTAATCAGGCACGTAGACACTAATGTACACCAAGAAAAGATCCATCAAGAATGTACACTAGGACACGTGATGTGGTTATGTAACTATCATTCAACACGCACACACGACTCCCAGCGCATATGTAACGCTAGTAATCATTATACCCCATGGTTAATAGTATATTTATGACTCTTCGTCATTGGGGCTAGACTGGAGCCCTTGGACAATCGTCGTGCATGGTCAGCATCTCACTTAAATTTTAAATGTAGATACCCACAGTCATCAATAATGGCCAATAAGAGTTTCAATAGTAAGCATGTGTAATGTCATATTCATGATGATGATGAGAACAAGTAATAAGTAAATTGAACATTATTTCATAATAACAATGGTCAAGAGATAAATTTGGTAGCATAACAACACGATTTATACTTTAAGTTAATCTTCACATTAATGGCTTTAGTCTAGATTGAAAATCACACTCACGAGAACAAGATTAGAGAGGAAGTGCACACTATCTCCAGGGAACTTCAATGGTACAACCAACTCATCGGCCATGTGGGAATCCATAGTCAGAGGAGATTTACGGAGGCCTTGGAGAAAAGGTCACTAGTCTACCGATTCGAAATGACCGGTAGAGAGCTTCCAAATTCCCAAGAAAAGGGCTGCCTAGATGTGCAAGTGTGTAGTGATGTACCCGTGTCTCAATTCAAACCATCGGTTTCAAATTTGGAAAGCACTTAACATGATGGCATGCAATGAACAATGCATTTAACTACACATGGATTTGCAAGATTGTAAGATAATAATCATCATTTAAATAAGCTAGAACAGTAAGAAGAGTGAATCACAAGTGACATGTATAGTCACGTCATTAAGAAAGCAATAGAATATGTTCATATAATTAAGGATTTTTAAATGGGTTAAACAATTTTAAGCCATTAAACAGATATCATGTAATGATCAAACCCAAGACATGAGAATTACACATTAAATATCATGTTAAACAGACCTCAGGTATGCCTTAAAATATGCGTCTAACACAGAGGAGACACTTAAAAATGCAGTGCACAGTGAAAAGCAAGTGAAATTGTAAAGACACTAAATTGCGTCCACACTGACATTGGTGGCCGCCTTCAAGACTGAATCACGTCGGGGGACATGGACACGTCTACAGAAAACCATTAAAAAAAACTGTGGGCGGGAAAACCCTCTGAAATGTGTCGGGGTCGGACGTCGCGTTTCAGAGCGGCCTAGACTCCCAAGCGGCGCATAGACCCTCGTGAGGCATGGACTTGGTCAACCCCCAAATTGCGTCCGGGGGTGCGAACGGCTTTCATGGGATCACGTCGCCCCTAGGCAGTGCGATACCAGGCCCTTGAATCACGTCCACCTGCCTAGACGTGATTCAGGGCCAGATCGAAAACCTAGAAAAAAAAACTGCACACAGGGGTTCAATCATGGAATGCTTATATATCCTAAACTAGGGCTCTTCGGAGAAAAGTCTCAACATGAAAGTTGTTGAGAACATGGAATAGGTGGGAACTTGATTTTTAAATAATTGTAAATGGTCTCAAGATGCATAATAAATCAAGATGAACAGGAAAAGACCCTAACATGCGTGACTTTGGTAAAATGCCTATAATTCAAAATCTACTCATTGGAATTCGATGAAACCAATTAGGCATGAATCTAGACTTGATGATCTACACATTGGTATAAGATTTGTTAAGATTTGGCCCGAGAAAACCTACCTTTTGGGTTGATGAATTCTCATTCTCTAGAAATCTGTTGTTCAGACCACTGTTTGAAGAATACTTAATACTCCGTGTATACTGCATGGAAATTGGGCATTCCAGTTGAGTTAGAACGTAGACTTGACCCTCTTTCCAGGGGTATAGGCCTTGCGACTCACCTTTGGTCGACTCCAAGAGGACGGTTTGCACAGGATGAAGCAGACGAAAAGGGGGAAGAATATGAGCTTCTTGTGGTCGATCCACAGCTCCTCAGCCACCAAGAGTTCCTCCACACGACCCCAGTAAGTTCTAAAACTCGTCCCTAGGGTTTGGGTGAGGAGTATTTAAGCAACCATGGTGTTTAGGAGTCCTATTGTGACAAGGAAATCTAAGTTGCGGTTTTGACATATTAGTTTCCTATTTTGAGGATTTCCTCCTCCATTTGAGTGTGTGAGGCTTTAGGAAACTCCCACCATAGTTAAGCACGAATTTGGGTTACCAAGATTGCAAGATCTCTTCCCAATTCAACTCTAATTACCTCTTCCTAATTTTAGCTTATTTAAAGTACGAATTTCTATGTATTTTCTTGCTTCATTTGATTTTTGGGCCAAATGATGTCCATTGGCCCAATTATGATAATGGGTCATTAATATATAATGTTATAAGTCTCTCCAACATTTTTATTTAATTTATGGTTGCGTCATATTTCCATGTTAACGGTTTTCCGACTTGTTTCCGAAGTTGGATAATCGGTCACAATAACTCTTAAACCTAGCCAAAATAATTTTATTGACCCAAAATTCTTGATGGGTCATTAGAGGATTATTTCAAATTTTATATAATTTTTATTTAATTTTCTGACTCATCCAAGTACGTGTGATAATAATTTTTTCACTTATTTATGAATTACGATAATAAGTCGCAAAACTCTTTAAACTTGGCTAGTCCGATTTTTCTTGGCACAAATTTCTTTATGGTACATTTAGGGATAATGTGTGGGGTTGATTTACAATTTTATGTAATTTTTGGATGTGTTTTAGCACATACGATAATGATACGTATGTTTTAAATACTCTAACATTATGTAATTATTTATTTCTATTTTTATGCAATTAAAATTTCCAGGGTGCTACACAGGGGGTTGTGACCTTGTCGCGATGCCCTAATGCATCGCGACCTGGTCGCGACGCCCAGGGAGACCGCGACCTTGTCGCGATGGCTTTTGGCTGATGCGACAATGTCGCGGCCTCTGACCCCGTCGCGACATCCCTTGTCGTGACGGGGCGGGCCATCGCATTCTCAGTCGGAGACTAACCAGAGCCTTCCTTGCCCAGTGGCCGTTCTCTTGGGCTTCTCGCCCTACATTCGCCCTCTATGGGGCCTTGTCATCTCACCCACACAATTTGAAAGGTTTAAAGGCGGGGGGGGGGGGGGGGGGGGGGGCTACCTTCCTCATGGAGGCCTCCCGGGCTTCGGCCACCGCAGCCAGGTCCGCCACCGACACCTCCTCCTCCTCCATCTCCACCTCCGGCACGTCCTCCGCGGTGGAGCCGCCTCCTCTCGCCACTAGGGCCTTCTCCCGGGCACTTTCCCCTCTCACTTCCATCACCGCCGCCACCTTCCATCGCCATTGAAGAGGGAGGGATTGAGAGAAAAGAGGGAGAGATTGAGGGAGAAGGGGAGAATGAGAGGGAGAGAGAACACAGGGAGAGAGCGAGTGAGTCGGATAGAGAGGAGTCACTAGAAGATGAGTCGCTAGAAGGGGGAAGACTTGTGAGCACGAAAGAGGGAAGAAAAGGGGGGCCCTACATTTTTGAACTCTTGGTTATGTCGCAACGCTTATGGATGTCATGTAAAGATCGCGACATCCATAAGCTTATGGACGTCGTGTTAAGATCACGACGGCCAAGTAGGCCGCGATTTTGTCACGACCTATCAGCCCGTCGCAACCTTAAGGCGACGTCTGTAGTGGTTGCGATATCAACTGGACATGCAAACAGTGAATAAAATTTTGATCTTATTGATCCAAATCATCAAATACAAGTTCTAATCATGCTTATGATCAATTAATCAGCTTTTCAAGCCCTACCTACCACCTTTTACAATTCCTAATCACCCTCAAGCTTTTCCCGAGCCCTCTACAGCCTCTGCCATGGCGCGATCTCCACATGGTCGGATCCTCCTCAAAGCTTGTAAATATTCTTGGTATGCATCTTCGTCCTTTGTCACTACTTTTGAAATGAGGCTTGTGGCACACCCTCCCAGTGGATGATGGTGCTCCTCACATCTCGCTTATCTTCTATATCGTCCATCTTCCTTGCTTGGATAGGCAGGTAGTGGGAGAGGGTCAGTACAACCGTGCATGTTGCGCCGTGCTGAAGTAGCATTGGTCGGGGTTGTAGAGGACTAGTGCTTCATTGTCGATCAGTCTTAGAGTCAGGCCGACACGATGAGGAAGGCGGATGATTTTGTTATGGAGGAAGGTAGGGCGCATCTCGATATGCTCCGCCTGTAATGTGTTCAAGTATAGCCTCCACTCCTTCAGACCTTTGATCTTTGCTATCTTGCACCATGCTTGAGTGCTCATGTGGAGCGGAGCATCGACAAAGGCAAGCGAGTGATGGACCATGCTCATGCATTTGATGGAGGGGTCATCCGTCACCTTGAACTAATATGCATGCCATCCAGCACTCGAGGGCGACCACAGAGCTAAAGCGGGGTCCGCCGGTGGCTGCAAAGAGGAGGCGTATATATATAACCAAGGACGGCCTGAGAGATGGAAATACCTTCCCACACGCTGCTGATGATGCCCAGGTTGGCCGCAGATAAGAGGTGATCCTACGTGGGGGAAAGGATGACACCACATATGCAAATGGTGGCAGCCTTGGCGATAGCTAGGTAGTTCCCCGTCTTCCTCTTGCATTGTGAACCGATCCACTGAGAGAGGGTGGTCGAATGCAAATAGCCCGGGCTAGTCATAGTGCTTAGATCCCAAGTCCTAGTGGTGACCTCGCCGAGGATGGCCCAGGAGTCGACGGGGGCCACAGTATGCGAGATGAGATGTTCTCCCATTTTCTTATCCTTGGGGAGCCCCAACATGAGTTCCAACTCCTTAGTAGGATGGTGGCTTTAAAAGAGGGAAAGATGAATGTATGGGTATAAGGATGCCACAATTCCACGAGTGCGGTGATGCTGTCCCATTTGGGCACTATCTTGTGGTAGTTCTTCGCCAAGACAAGGATGGTGGTCAGCTTCCACTCACGCAGCAAGTTGATAGACGCTATGGGGAGCGCTTTTATCATGGGCTCTAACCATGGAATGTGGGAGTAACGTCTTCCGTCCAGTAAGATCTAGAAGAAAGAGAGGAGGTGGTAGAAGAATAAGAAGAAGGAAAGAGAAGAAGAAGAAGAAGAAAAAGAAGAGAGAGAAAGTCTAAAAGAAGAGAGAGAAAGACTTACTTGAACATCTTGTCTTGAGCTTAGATGGCCGGGCACGGAGGAGAGGCGTTGGAGCTTTTCATGGGCCATCTTTGCTGCCTTTGGACTGCCATAGGGCATGGGGTTGGCTTGGAAGGAAGAGAAAGACCTCTTCATGGCTTGGAGAGAGAGAAAACTAAGAGAGAAGAAGAGAGAGAAGATGAGCTACGAGTTTAGAGCCCTACACCCCTATTTATAGAGCTCTAGGGGGTAATCCTATCCTAATTCATCCATAGGTGTTAGAGTAACACTAGGTTTGGGTTTAGGAGTCCATAGGTGTTAGGATTATCCTTAGGATAAGGATAAAGCTCAGATTTGAGGTTTAGCGCACAGAACAGTGTCGCAACACCCCGATCTAACGTGTTAAGGTTGCGACCTCATATGGCATCACGATAGTGTTGCGACTCCCAGAGGCGTCGCATTTATATGTTTTGTGTTTCCTTGTGTCTCTGCATAGTTTGCTTGTGATATTATTGTGTTTGTACATATTTCCTTTACTTTCAGTGAATTATTGCTCCATTTGTTTATCAGAAAACCACAACAAATAAACAAATCACAAAAATGGAGCCTCACAGGTAAGTACAAGTATGATCTTCTTATCCCTACTCCCTTGCATTACTATATGGTAAGCTATTTATTATATTGTTTCAAGGACCGGCTGGTTTTCAACGTGTTCCAGGATCTGAGTTCCCCTACAACAAAAACAATGATGATCTAGGTACACGTCGTTAATCGCTGGATAGGCCATTAGGTTGGATAAGTTTGGGGATGATGGACTCTGTCTTGCATAGCGGTTGTAGGAAGACTCTCGAACATTCTTGTTCGGTTTAGCAATATTATCCTTGGTGTATTTTCTATTTTGTTCCTTTCTTTGCATTTGATTTAATGATTTCTTTTTCTTTAGCCCAGCATGCATCATGTAGGACTTTGAGCTATCATGATTCATCCTTGGCTAATGGTGAGCTCTTGTTGAGGGACCAACTGTTTCAGAATAAGAAATCATATTCCACTCCGAATTAGAAGGGTTATCTCCCAACGAGTTACTCTTGACAGTCTATTAAGAATTTCCCTGTCTGGATTCTCTATTCAATTTTTATACTATTCATTTTGATCCATTTTGGTTGTGAATCGCTCCCAGGTCTAAGTCAGAGTTACCTGCCTGGCACGCACATGTCCCTCCAAATGAACTTGTAGGCCAATAGGCTAGCGTACCTCTCAATCGATGGGATGATCGTCCTTTTCTCTCCTTTTGTCCAGACTTGTGTTTTCCTTGAATTTTGCTCGAGCAGCTAACTCGGGGCTTTCCAAAAGATTCCAATTGCTTGTTGGTTAGATCGGGTGTCTCTTTACCTTGGCTCTCATCTTTTCAGTCCACTCCACATCATCTCCGCTTCATCGTCATTTCATGGCACCTCCGCTACACTTCCGCCACGCTCCCTTGCAAAGTGGAAGCCAAGGAGGGGCAATGTGTAGACACCTAATTCTGGCCCATAAGTTGAATCACATTTCTTGTTCTCTTAATGAGCCCCAAGTTGGTTACTCACCTTTAGCCCATTTGTTAGTCATGTTTCGAGCCCATTAAAAGCCCAATTTTCAGCTTGTCCCATCGAATATCATTTCAAGAGTCCTTGTACTTAAATAATCAATTATTCTCCTAAATAATTGATCAATATCCAAAGATAATTGATCATCCTTAACGCAACGGGTCGTGGCGTCGTGTTAGTGCAGGTCGCATCCCCCTTGGTCATCGCGATAGCCCATGCATATCCATTCACGTGTCTTTATGGTTGCGACCACCCTCGCCATCGCGACAAGCCTTGTCGCGACCCTACGACTTGTCGCGACATAATTTGCATGCGCTGGCCTCCACAACCACCTCCACTTTATCCTCCTTTGGGGCTTATCATCATCCAAACAACCTCCACAACCTCACAGCCGTAGTTTAACGTTCCCTCTCTCCTTGGAACCCTCTTAGGACTCTTCCTATGAAGATTTACATGACATTTTATTAATTTCACGGGTCATTACCACTTATGGATGGGATTATCTCTATCCTCTCTATATAAGTGACACTCCACTTTCAACAGAGAAAGGGGAGCCCATTTTGCCACGAAGTGCTACCAAAATCTCTTCAAAACTTCCCTTAGCTCGTGGCTCTACCATTTCCACCCATTTCCTCTCTATCCTCTTCATCAAGCCATGACCTTTTCTTCAAATATGGAGCTTGGTGACTGAGGCGGCAGTTCCATCTCTTCCAGGGCTGCTGCATGACCAAGATCACCATACTATGGCCAGTGAGTTGCCCCTTTGGGCTCTTTCTTCCTTCCCTCTCCTCATTTTCTTCATGTACGATATTATTTTTCTTTCAGATAGGAACATATCTCTTCCTTTCCCTATTTTTATACAACCCAAGGGGTTTAAAAACCACCCCCAAGTTCGTTCCCTCCATGCTTCACCCTTCTCATTTCATTTTGAATAGTTACTTCACTTAAATATGGTCTAACATGGTTTCTTTTGTTGTTTTCGTTTTTTTTGGCAGGCATTTAGGCAAGAATAGACTAGAAGCTCTTGCTCTCTAGCCGGCTGGAGGGCAGGAAGAAGGTCCCCCCCCATCATTCTCCCACACTGTAGAGAATAAGTCAGCACCTGCATCTTGACAGCAGGAACGCGCCCGGTTGGGGCGTTGCGACAGCGATACTTTCACGACGTGGAGACCTGTCGCGACACCGGTAAGTGCCCGGTTCTCACTCCTATTCCTAGCACGTTAGCCTTAGTTTCAATCATATTTTAGGGAAACTTTTTAGATGGCGATCACATTCCATAAATCCATGCTTGAATGTTTAAAATGTTGTGTGTTTTGAGGGGCGCGCAACCCTGTGATTCAGCAGGTTGCCACTATTTGTTCCACTATTTTTTTTCATATTGAAATTCATAATGAACTGTGAAAAAGAATCTGAAAGGGATTGAAGTATGAGATCTTTGCATATGTCATCCTCTATGACAAGTCCTAGACCTGTGAGTTTCTCGATCCACTTAATCATCTTCAGGACATGGTTCTGAATTGATGCCCTTTCTGCCATCCTCGTCCTGAACATACTCTTTGATATCTCATATCATTGAGTCCATTCCTGCTCCTCAAACAAGGTGTGTAGATGCAGCATGATGGATTGAGCATCAAACTTTTCATGCTGTCTTTGCAACTCGAGAGTCATGGAGGCTAACATATAACATTGAGCAAGAATCGAGTCCTCCTTATACTTCTTATAGTGAGAAACATCTTCCTCACTAGCCCCTTCTAGGCTCAGAAATGATCTCATCGAGGACATACACAATTTCCTCCACCGTAAGAACACTTCTCAAGTTCTGAATCCAATCATGTAGTTAGGACCAATGAGACGATGGCATCTAATATGCTGTAGAGTAGGTTTGCAAGCGACATTTTTTTGAAAATAAAGATGTAGCGATACTAAACAACATGTAGACTTTTGGATTCGTAGAAAATTAAGACATGGACTTTTATGTCAATTTTATCCCACTATTTTATCGCAAGACACATGACACCCTCTAGCATGTGAATTGGAAGTTTTTGACAAACTCCTAGTGGGGATCGGGATCCAATTGACATCTTGGCATGACCTCGAGGGACTCAACCAATCATACCAAGCCCAAATGGTAGGCAACTCTTGTCAATCACAACTCTTGTGATTTCCGTCATACCAAATCACCATGGCCCAGAGGGACTCCGCTAACCATGATTTTTGGTTAAGGCAACACCATCATTACTAGATGTGTTTGATCGGTGATATGCTCCCGAGGGACGCGACCAAGCATACCCTATCCTCAAGTCACTGGTGACATCTCCATGTCGTGGGCCAAATATCAAATCCCAATGTAGGTGAGCCCGGATGACTTGCAACACCATTATATATCAAGAAAAGACGTCTGCCCTATAATGATGGAAGGTCACATGGGTCAATCTTATTATCTCACGCTTACTGACTTAATATATTAGTAATAGAGGGAGTCTTTTATTTTTATTTGAGTGGTCTCATAGCTAAATAATACACATCCCACACATAGATTTAGCATATACATACATCGCATGCAAATATGTACCAAGTAGGTACGGGAATGAATATATATCGTATATAGAAATAGCAACACCGGATGATCATGGATCAAATTATAGCATGATCAAGTCTGAGCAAAAGACTTAATCACTAAACCCTATGTGTGGTCCCAACGCATCCCATGCACAGTGTTCATCCTCCTCTTCATTATAGCTCCGTCAGTAATTCCACGCTTCCGCTGTGCCTTTGAGAGTAATTTCATACACATGCCCAAAAATGTACATTAATAAATTAAGAACCTTGATCATATCAAGGGGAATTACACCATTGGGAGAGGTAGAAAAACATAACGATTTTAATGAGAAAGAGAAGGGGGCTTGCAAACTCCAATGAATCACCATTCACACTCATAAGCATCACACATAGGTCCATGATCATCCGCCCACAACATACACATCACATGCATATATATAAGCTACTACAAATTAATTAAACAATTTAACTCATAAAACTATTAGATTAACTCTTAATCTAATACATAGATTAACTCTTAATCGATCTGAATTGATCAAAATACCTAAACTCAGACATCATAGCCTAACCATGGCTCTGATACCACTATTGGAAATCGACTTGGGGCATCACATAAGTAGTAAAAGTAAAACAAAACAAAAAATGATTTCCATCCTTGTACTTGATTGGGCTATGATCTATGGTGCATGTAACATACATACAAACAAGACATGAGAGCTTCTCACCTAGGGGAGATTGTATATCCCCTGAAGCACAGAACTAGTTGATGGTTTCAAGGAGCTCTCGTGAGACTCCCTCTAGAGGTATCCACACAGTGGATGATCGGCGATGATGATGACTCCTCCTTCGCCAGTGGTGCCACTCCTCCAAGTCGTGCAATGCCACACAACAGCCAACAACAGCAAGTAGCAGCAACGACAAGAGGATGCGGCCCTCTTAGTTCTCCTCTTGCCTAGGGAGATGACTAGAGGAGTGATGCGAAGGAGGATGAAGAAGGTGGCTTCTCCTCTCAAGATCTAGCCTATAACTTTAAGGAGAACCCCTTCTATTTATAGAGACCCTATGGGACACCTTAGCAGGGACACTCCATCCTGTCATGATGACAAGGGACACCTGGCAGGGAGACCTCGTCAAGTTATCATAACAAGGGACATCTTGCAGGGACACCTCATCCTGTCATGATGACAAGAGGGACATCTTGCAGGGACACCTCATCAAGTAATCCTAACAAGGGACACCTTAGCAGGGACACCTCATCCTGTCATGATGACAAGGGACACCTCGAAGGGACACCTTATCAAGTAATCATGGCAAGAGACACCTTAGCAGGGACATCTCATCCTGTCATGATGACAAGGGACACCTCGCAAGGACACCTCGTCAAGTTATCATGACAAGGGATACCTCACAGCGACACCTCATTTGTCATGATGACAAGAGGGACACCTTGCAAGGACATTTCGTCAAGTAATCATGACAAGGGACAGCTCATCTCTCATGAGGATAAGGGACACCTCGCAACGACACCTCATCATGTCATGATGACAAGAGGGACACCTTATAAGAACACCTCGTCAAGTAATCATGACAAGGGACACCTTATCAGGGACACCTCATCCTATCATGATGACAAGGGTCACCTCGCAGGGACACCTCATCCAATCATGATGACAAGGGTGACCTCATCCTATCATGATGACAAGGGACACCTCGTCCTTTCATGATGACAAGAGGAACACCTTGTAGGTCACCTATAACTAGTAGTAGGACCATTGATGATGTGTTGAATTTGGTCCTCAGACAGCAAGATATGCTTGGAGTACTATAGATGCAGATACATCAGCTTGATGCAAAGTTTGATTTCTTGTCAGATGAAGTTCAAAATAAAGGTAGCTCTCCAGCGCCAACCACAACAACTCTACCAGTTTATTTGTCAGTAGAATAAGGGTAGCTCTCTAGCTCCAACCACATCAACTCTACCAGAAGCACAATAGCCAGAACAACAACTAGAGTAGCAACCAGATCTGTCAGCAGTGCAGCCAGAGCAGCCATTAGAACCACAAGATTAGCCTGCTGAGTAGATAGAATAGAGATTAGCTGAACTAGCTATTTAGGCAGAAGGGCAACCTACTTAGCCAGCAAAGTAGTCCTCTCAGGCAGATGTGGCTCAGCCTAGTGTTCAGACTTTCAAGAGGAGAGTCAGGAGGAAATTGGTCAAGTTAGGATCTATTGTCTTTCCTTCCTCTCAACCTACATCCTCTACTGATCTTGATCCCCCATCTGCTCTCTAGCCTCACTCACCACCAGCCACTTCTTATGCCTCCTTGCCTTAAGTGTATACCTACACTCCACCTTCTGTAAACACCCCAACTCTTCACACCTTAGCACCTCACAGTTTTCTCATCTCTTCCTATCTCTTCTACTTCTGCTGACTCTCACTCACACCCTCTGTTTAGGCAGTACCCAGTAGGGTTATTCTATCTCAAGTTGGGCAAAAGAGGAAAGATAGACTTAGCTTAACATATCCTCCTTTTTGGTATGCTTTCATTTATTATTCTGAGCACCATTTTGCTCTCTTTTAAGAATTCTGCATATCAAAAATCTTTCTTGAAGTCCATGGGTTGTTCGGTTACAAATTTGAAGACGAGATTCCCCTCTTGATCAGGACTAAAGAAGTTCCTCTCGATGTTCTCAATCTTATCACTTAGAAGAGTCATAGTCTTTCTGCAAAGGAATTCTTGTCTGTTTACCCTGATGAAGCTGCCAAATTTAGAGAAGCTAAAGCTAGAAGCAGTGGTCTCCTAAATGTATCCTCTCATTTGGTCTAAGATTTTTTGATTTGTTTGGGAAAATACTAAAAGAGCAGCAAGTCAGTTTTACAAAAATGAAGAAGTTCAATGAAGAGAGATTTCAGTTAAATCTATCTGATGTCAGTAGAGGTCAGTGGGACATGCTCCTTAAAGGGAAGAGAACTATAACTCCATCTATGACTGTTGGTCTACCCTCAGATCTCTTTCCCAGCCTGATAGGTGCAATTTCCTCCTGGAAGGAATTTACTCAAGTTGTGTTCAATAGGCATATCAGGCTAGCTGTCAAGTTCAAGATCAAGTATGCTAGAAATCTATCATTTCATAGATTTGTCCTGATGCATGCTGCAAAGACTACAAATTATATCAAGGAATTTCAGCACAACTTTGTAGAGTCTGAGAGATTGTCAGCAGATAAGTGGGCAATATGTTACCCTAAAGAGGCTCAAGAATGCAACAAGAAGAAACTTCAACCCTCTTCATTTTTGTCTAAGAGTTATGATGCCCTTTGGAAATCTCTCTCTCTTAAATGGGAAGAAAGATATAGAGTCTATTACAAGGCCAATGCAGCAGCTCAGTCACTAGGATTTCAGTGGAACGTCACCATCCATGGCTTTTTGTACAAAGCTGCTAGTAGAAAATTCACTTAAGGTAGACTCTATGTGGTGATGCATTCCATAAGAAACTTCTTTGGTATCATCGTAGGCATCTCAAGTCCTTTCGGAAAATTCCTTTAGTAGGACCTTCCTATAACATAGATAGCTCTATCTTTATTCATGTATTTCCTTACAATGAGAAGAAATTGGGGGATCTTCTCCAACCCTTCTTTGATCAAATCCCACCTTCTCTTTATCTTCCATAGTCATCATAAAATTTGTACAAATGCATTTCAATTATTAATATATAATGTTCCTACTCATCTCTATGTATTTCTTCCTCTTTCTCTCTGTTCTATCCTTTCTATTAATGCCACAAAGGGGGAGAAAAGATATATAGAATAGATGAAATATGCTTGAATAAATTTGTTTACACTCTTTATATAAAAGATTGTCTATATAAAAGATTGTTTTTGACATTAACAAAAAGGGGGAGAATTGTTGTGCAATTATCTTTTACAAATATTTGTTTAATGTTTTTTCCTTATGACAATATCTTTTAAGTTAAACAAATTTATTTAATTATTACACACTTTACTTTATATGATAATTAATGTGTTTGAAGCAAAGACATACATGTATTATACTGTATAACCCTTATTAGTCAGTTGGTGTCCACACACTAAGCCTAAGTGTCGACACACTATCAACTCTCGTTAAGAAAATTTTCTAAATGTATACACATATATCATATATCATACTGACCCCGACTCCCAAAAAGTTGAAATGTGGTACCAATTGATGAACAACCTTGTCTCACTCGGACTCCAGAAAAGTCGAAGTGTGTTACTGTTTATTGAACATTGGTCCCGCTCCGACTCTTGAAAAGTCAAAGTATGATACCGATTATGAAACAAACATGTACTACTCTGA
>JACBKR010002446.1:0-34638 GCA_014218235.1 Colocasia esculenta | reverse complement strand
AGTCAAGCTAACTTTCCTGCATATGCCAGCCAGAGAACTTATTGCTTACTACGGATGGACATATCAAAATTGCTGATTTTGGTAGTGTAAAACCAATGAGGAATAGTCGGATCACTGTCCTTCCAAATGCCGCAAGTAAGTTTATTTTATGTTCTAATTAAAAGGATAGAAAATGGTTGCGCATGAAGTTTTGAATTCAAAAAAATGTCTACGTTCTATGCCTAGACATTAATTTTTTTTTTCCATTCCACAGTAATTGTCAGCGGCTGATCAAGCTGCTGACATAAGCATATATGTCAGCAGTTTCATAGCCGCTGACATATCTCTCTTATATCACCGGTTGAGGATAGTCGTTGACATATCATTAGTCGACGGGTCTTTTGTCCGCGGTGTTGTCAGCGGCACAATAGCCGCTAACATAAACTTTTGTCAACAATTTTCAATCATTTGTCAGCGGCTAACCGCCGCTGACATATCAGGTTTGTCCTGTAGTGCATATAAGAGGGGTATTCATGGACAAATTATCCAACCAGGGATAGCTTAACCCTTTTATCTATCTTATTTATTTTGGTAGATCCATGGATAACTTTTGGATCAGACACACGTTTATCTACGAATAACCAAAATTGTCCATGGTTAGTGTGGTAGGGTTTTCCTATTGGGCCTGAGCCAAACGGGCCTCCACTAAGAGAAGAGATGGAAGACAGTCACCAGTGCGGACAAAGATCTGCAAAACCCAAAAAGAGGATCAGGGGGGCTTGGTTGAAGAACTGGGGGAAACCCTCCGATGTCAAAGTTAGATGGGACTGTAGATAGGCTTGAAGAAGGAGGTTCTCTATGTGTGCCGCGCGAGGGCGTGTGTGTGACAAGAGTTGCGTACCTGTTGCATGGGGATTACCTGTACTTTTTATAGGTGAGGGAGACCAAGAGTCCAGACGGGATTCTTCCCCCATGATGATTGAGGGGATGCGTCGGTTCAGGTTCCCAAGCGTGGGGCTGCCCGCTGAGACGCCTATTGGGATCCTTTATGGTTAATGTCGTACCGTGGGACGCGTGTCGCGCCGCCTTATAACTGCCTGGGAGGCTAACAGTCGCTTCAAGGGCTCTTGGCTAGAGGATACCGAACATGGCTTCTGTTCGGCGGCCAGCTAGGCTGTTCGGTGTTCGGATGCGCAACTGTGCTTGGTCAAGCTTCTCCAAAGATCCGTGCAGGCCCCGTTCGATAAGCTGCGACTTTGACCGAACAGGTCACAAGGCGCCTGGAGATCACACTGGGGACCTTAAGGCGTTTTGGTGACCGGAACGTGCTCGAAAGTTTTAAACTGAACCCGAGGACACGTGGCACGCTGCCTGAGGGCCACGCCAGCCTACTGGGTCACGATGGGCCGTGACGGGCCATGATGGGCCCTGCAGGCCTAGGCGGCTAGAAATAGCCACCAGACTTGCCCCCCACGCTCTCAAGCTGGCTTGGGTACCACGGCACTTGAGAGCAGAGGTCTGCTCGACTGTCACTCGCATTAAATGTGATATCGACCAGGTAGGTGAGAACGGCTCTACTGCGAGGCCGTCGGGCACTCTCCTCGGGGACGGATCCGTCATTATGGTGGGGTGACGTGTCGAGCGGGAAAACCTTCGCGGTCCGTTCAAACGGGCTGTTGGAACGGTAGAAACCGCCACTTTTGCCTTTGAATTTTGCACCCCTCTTTCCTTATAAGGATGAGGAGGGGAGAAGGCGATGGTTCACGCCTTCTGCCTTCGAAAAGGCTTCCCTGCTCCTCTAGCTTTCGTCGTCGTCTCCTTCCTCCGCTGATTCTTCTGCTGTTTCCGGCGATGTCGCAGAAAAGAAAGGCCATTGCCGTTGCCAGAGCACGCGAGGCGATTTCGGTGGTGCCTCAGGGAACGAGATATAGGTTCTTGAGGGCCTCCGCGAGCGGTACCGGATCGGTGCTGAACACTACAAGATAAAGTGTGGATAGCGACCGACGTATTCGATCTCTATTCAGTCGCAATTCAGTCGCTACAAACACCAGCGACCGATCTGCACGTTTTGCGACTAAACAATTCAGTCGCTATATTTTGGTCGCTGTCAGTGACTGAACATGATCGGTCGCAGATTCAGTCTCTGATAGCGACTAATCGACAACGGTCGCAATATCCGTCGCCACTAGCGATCGTCCCGAGTGGTCGCAGATCGGTCGCTCATAGCGACCGATATGTTGGTCGCAAGGTCGATCGCTAACAGCGACCGATAATTTGGTCGCTTTGTCGGTCTCTAATGTAGAGAATGATATAGCGACCAACTTTAGTTCCGTCGCTGTGTGTGTAGCGACCACCTACAGCAACGATCGGCGACGGAAATTGATCTGTTGCGATCGGGTTGGCTAATTTTACATTTTTTTAATTTTACAATTAACATAAATGACAATAAATCACCTAATAAATAACAATAACATAAAACCACAAAAATCAACTACACAAATCACAATATCTCCACGAATCACAAACTATCACATAAAGTACAACAAACACACAAACCAATCATACATCCATAATAAAATACAAATCCACACAACTAAAATGAAATCACAAATCCTCCGCATATGTGTCATCCTGGTCGTCATCTCACCCAACATCTCGCGCGGACGGATGATCTTGTATATCATTTATAAAAAAATTAAAATTAAATACTTAATAAACATCAATGTTTGTTAAAATTAAAAGTAAGATATTTTCATTTAACTGATTTGACGAATGACAGTTTGAATGTTTTGCTCAATCGAGAGTCCAATTTAGACTTCGTCAGTTTCCACAAGTCACTCTCACCTTCCTGATTGTGTTTGAGTCATTGACAAATAATCGGACCTATTTTTATTTTGGACCCTCTTAAACCCAGGTTTATGACTTTAAAGTAAGTTCTTTTTAGGAAATGTAAAAATTTGAGCATCGAGTTCAAATTTGAAGTCCAATTTGAACTCTGTCAGTTTCTACGGGTTAGTTTCACCTCCCATGTCATTGTTGGAACAATCGATAGACTGATTGGACCTCTCTTTTCAATTTTGGTCCCTCAAACCAAGTTCATAGATTTGAAACAAAAACTAGTTAAGAAAATGCAAAAATGTTTGGCCCAGGCCATATCGGGAGTCCAATTTGGACTCCGTCAGTTTCTACAAGTCACTTCACCTCCCAGTTGTGTTGTAGTCATTGACAATTAATTGGACCTATATTTTTATTTTTGACCTCTTAAACCATATTTATTGACATGAAAGTAAGTTTTTAATGAAATGTAAATTTGAGCATCGAGCTCAAATTTGGAATTCAATTTGAACTCCGTCAGTTTCTACAGGTTACTTTCACCCCCATGTCGTGTTGGAATAATCGATAGACTGATTGAACCTCTCTTTTCAATTTGGACCCTCAAACCCAAGTTCATAGAGTAAGAAAAGATATTTTTCCCTCCTCAATCTAAAATTTTATATTTGTAAGATGATATTTAGAGTTAACAAATAGAAAATCAATCAAATAAATACTTACGGAGGCTGATGTGCAGGAGGTGCTCTATCACGAAGATTTCCAATTGTGCGAGCGTTTGGGAGACGGTCTGAGAGACGATGGTTGAGATATTCTGAGAGACGGTCTCGTTGACGATCTCCCTAAACAGATCTGGAGTCATGGTCGGGGCGGCACTGGAAGAACCACATGGGCTGCTGGTGTGGTAAATGGAGAGGTCGCATGTGAGACGGAGCTCGAGCATGATGATATCACCCTAGCCGTGCCCAAGCTATGTCCAAAACCATAGACATGGACTTTCTTGGGTGCCCAGATGCTGCACCCAAATGTCAGGATCCAAACTCTAGACGATGACTGTCTTCCCGTACTCTCATCCATTCCTCTACTATATGACTCCTGCAAAAAAAAAAAAAAAACAAAATTATTCTACATTTTAATGTTAAATGAAAACTATTAGTGTATACACTTACCGCTACCTCCCGAGCTTTCTCACTAATGTAATCATTCGTCCCTTTCTTCTATGAGTTCATCAAAAAGTTCTTGAAATTGAGGTGGCCGCTTGAGCTTGTACTTCTATTTTTCAAATAAATCACAGTTTATTATTAGATAAAAGAATTCACAAATGTAGAAATGTACTTACCAATCGTGCTTTATGCGTTGCAAAAGAGACAAAGCCACTCATGTGTACATTTGCTTCAGGATGCGCTGCTCTGTTTGCTTTGCTTTAACTGAATTTTCATTCCATTTCTCCGCTCCCCAAATGTCGCACAACTCAATCCAATACTCCTTTCTCATCAACACAGGCCCTTGCTCCTTCCATTGGTTCTTATCTGTGCTTGCACATGCTCTTTCTGCATTTCTTCGAAACATTGTACATCAGATGTTTGAAATTTACTTTGCAGTGGTTGTCCATACAGATCTAGCACGTAAACCATCTGAATGCTTTGTGAATCGATGATTCCTCTGCATATTAAGAACAATTAGTGTGTTAAACTAAGAATTGAAAATGACCTAATATGATAAAATAAGATACATACCATGAACATATAGAACAATAAATCATGAACATCCATCGAAAAATCTGAAAAGCAATGGATAGGGCCAGGAAAATGTGCTTGAATTATCTTTGCAATAAATTGTGATGTTTGGGCTGGCTCTATTTATCCTGAAATTGAAAATATTAATACCACAATGACAAATAGATAACAAAAATAATACATTACATACCCTTCATTTATCCACACTGCCCGCATCGTCTCATTATAACTGCCCTCCCCTCGTGATGATTCGTCTCGTCTCATCATTGTACTATACGAATTAATTAGCATAAATAAAACAAATACCATTTTTTTTACAAATGTGAATGAACATACTGGCTCAGATGGAGGAGGTGTAGATCCATTCGCCATGTGTGATGGAGATGCAGAGGCCGTCAATCTACCTGCTGCCAGTGGCAAAGGTGCAAAGGTCGTGGGTCCTGTAAGGATAAGAATAAGAAACCACAAAAACATAAAGAATTATATTAAACAAATACTACAATGCATTATACATGACATATATACCTACTGCCGGTCGTAGCAGTGCAGAGGTCGTCAATTACCTACTGCCATTGGTAAAGGTGCAGAGGTCGTGGGTCCTGTAAGGATAAGAATAAGATACCACAAAAACATAAAAAATTATATTAAACAAATACTACATATGCATTATACATGACATATATACCTGCTGCCGGTAGTAGTGGTGTAGAGGTCATCAATCTACCTGCTGCCGGTGGTAAAGGTGCAGAGGTCGTGGGTCCTGTAAAGATAAGAATAAGATACCACAAAAACATAAAAAAATATACTAAAACAAATACTACATATGCATTATACATAACATATATACCTGGTGCCGGTAGTAGCGGTGCAGAGGTCGTGGGTCCTGTGAAGATAAGAATAAGATACCACAAAAACATAAACAATTATATTAAATAAATACCGCAATGCATACAAATCAAATTACATACCTTCTGTCGGTGGTAGAGGTGTAGAAAAGGAAGTAAATCTCCTCCCACTACCCTCTCCCCTCCCACCTTAAGAACTCCCACGTCGTCCTCGAACCATATCTTCAATGGTAATAAAATACATAAATATTCATCAAATAGTGGAAGAAAGAAGTTGTAGAATATTAGAATTTCTGGTAAAATTGTCTACCATTAATCAAACATTCTCATTTCATCTTCAGAGTTGGGGATATATCAAATTCAGCATTGACATCTATTATCAGATTCATTTGATCACTAATATATTCCTCCTCATTGGAGTCCCCCAACTATATTTCAGGTTGTTCTGGATCGACTTCTTCCACTTCATTCTCTTTAGATAAAGGCAGTGCTCCCAAATTCATCACTAGAAGCAAGCACTCTACATGATCACCCAAGTCTGATTGAAAGAATTCGACATTCACATCCAACTCTACTATTTCAGTCAAATCCAACTCATAATCGGGGAAAGCCTTGTCTTAACCTTGCAAACTGCCCACCAATCATTTCTTTCTTTATTTCTAGATGATGGATACTTTGTATAATAGACCTGCTGGGCTTGTGCAACTAAAATGAATGGATCATAAGTATCAATTTGGACTTATGTCTGATATCGACAATCCCATATGTTGTGTCATTTCGAACAGAATTAGGATCAAACTAATGACACTTGAACAAAAATATATGGTTGTCATCTCCGAGATATTGCAATTCTAAGATCTCCTCAATAATACCATAATAATCACATTCATTTTCATTATATGTACTCCTTTCACACATACCCCGCTGTTCATTGTTGACTTATTCTACTCATATGTCTAGTGTGAAATCTATACCCATTCACAATAATGCTGGATATGTACGTGCAACTTCGATGGGCCATAACTGATCTCTCGAATTCTTTGATCAGTAATAAAACCATTTTCAACCTATATATGGAGATCACACTAGTCAGAATTTGACATTGGCCTAACAAGAAGAAAGAGTAGTAATAATGCTTACACGGTATTTCAGCCAAGAAGCCAATGATTTCTCTGTCTCTTTTTCAACCTCCATGTCAGTGAGATGGACATCTTTGGATTAATTCTGAGTCAAATTGTCTGTATTATGAACATTAGAGCATTATAGATGGAATGAAAATAACAAGTTATGGACATAACGTAATGTGAGAAGAGCACTTACGCAACTAAGATTCAACCTCCATACAATTAAAAGAATGCAATTTCTACGCACTGCAATTCTCTATCATTTAGCATCCGACTCGAAGAACGTCCATACGCACGTCCAGGATACTTAAATATAGAGAGCCGATCAGGCTGAACGGTGTCTCCCCCATCATCATTACATGGTGGACGAGTACGACGAGTTTGTATCTCAGGTTCAAAGTACATTGAATAGAAATTTGATATTTCTTCCATAATGTATGCCTCTGTAATGGAACCTCTACCTTTGCCTTGTTGCAAACTTTCATTTTCAATTCATGCATGCACCTACAGAAGGTTATAGGATAATGAAAAACACATCACAAGAAATAGAATTATAAGGAAAAAAAAATATACAATGTACCTCTCAAAAGGATACATCCATCTAAATTGTACTGGCCCTCCTACTTTAGCCTCATATGGTAGGTGTATAAGCAGGTGCTCCATGAATCAAAGAATGCGGGTGGAAATATCTTTTCCAATCTACAAACTGTCGTGATCACATTCTGTTCAATAGTTTCCACATCTTCATACCTGAGCTTGATGCACATAAATCTTGAAAAACGGACTTAACTCAGTCACTGCTCCCCATATCGACTTCGGCAACATATCACGAAATACAATAGGTAGCAACTCTGCATGAACACATGATAGTATGACTTTTCATTCCATATATTTTTCCCTCATTTGTTTCACGCAACGAGCAATGTTGAACACATAGCCATATGGAAATCTTAATGTTTTAGCCAAAAGCATACTTCTTTAATCTGTGCAGCTCCAAGGGCGTAAATTACTTTCGGTTTAACTGTTGTACCATTTCTATTAAGAAGTTCTAGTTCTAGACGTTTACAATGTATTTTCAAGTCTAAACGAGCATTCACATTGTCCTTTGTTTTGCCTTTATGTCCATAATAGTGTTGAACACATATCAAAGACATTCTTCTCAACATGCATGACGTCTATGTTATGTCGTATAAGAAGAGTTGACCAATAAGGTAATTCCAGAAGATACTTTTTTGACCCAGTGTGATCCTTCCCAAATCTAGGGAGTTGTCTTGTGCTGCTCGACATTGTGTATATATGGTAAGTTCTGTACCATTGCTGCTAAATGTGGACCAGACAACCGTTCAAAATCAACTTCTTCCAATTCAATTTTGTTCTTTAAGAATGCATCTTTTTGCCTTCTAAATGGATGGTCCTTGGTAGAAATCATCGATGACAATCAAACCAGCATGACTTGCCACCATGCTTAAGTACAAATGATTTGGAACTATCCATACAGTAGGACATGCTAGTTTTTCATGGGTGCTCAGCCAGATAAATTCCATATGCAGGAAAGTCACTTATTATCCACATCAATGCAGCCTTCATAGTGAAATTTTGCTTTCTGGATGCATCATAGGTAGTAACCCCATCGATCCATAACAATTTCAATCATCAATCAATGGCCTGAGATATATGTCTAGTTTTTTTCCAGGACTTTTTGGACCAGGGATCAATAATGATAGAAATAAATGCTCCGTTCATGCACATATTCGGCGGAAGTTGTATGGTGTCACGAAAACTAGCCAGCAAGAGTAAGAAGTCACTGAACCTCCAAATGGATTGAAGCCATCAGTACATAAACCCAACCTTACATTGCGCGACTCTTTTGAGAAAGTAGGGTGAGCACGGTTGAAGTGACTCCAAGCTTCGGCATCTGTAGGATGACTGATTACATTATGTTGACGACGTACTCTTTCCGCATGCCATCTCATATGTTGAGCTATCTATGTGACATATACATTCTCTGCAATCTCAGTGCGAGAGGAAAATACCGCAATGACATGTATGATATATCTTTTTGCTTTGAATTGTCCCCTTTCTTAGGCTTGAATCTATCATGACCACATATGGAACATGATACCTTATTTTATCCTAATTATAATATAACATGCAATGATTAGGACATGCATCTATTTTCTCATATCCAAGTCCTAATTCAGTGACCATCTTATTTGCATGATAAAATTTTTAGGTAACTTCTCATCTTGTGCAACATACTTTGATAATCAGCAACAACGATCAAAACAAATCTCACTGATGTGAAATTCAAATTTCAAGTTCAATAATTGTGACACCGCAGACAGTCGAGAGTGATTTGACAATCCAATCCACAATGGCTCATTAGCATCCTTAAGTAGCTGATAAAATCTTTTAGCTGTCTTGTTTGGCGGTTCTTCATTGTGTACATCCTCCTCATGAACATTGAATCCTGGACCAGCAGCATCTATGATCATATCAACATATGTGAACTTCCACTTCAATATTGGCAGGCTGTACAACCACAATGTTTCACCATGACATGTCCAGTTTGTATAATCTTTAACAAACCCCTTTCTGTATAAATGACGTTGTATCCCATGTTGTAAGCCACTTCAAGTTCTTATAGACTACATAAGGACATCAGATACGACCCTCACAATCTACAGCTTCAATAGGATTCTCAAAGCAAACTGAATGAATCTCTCAACTCCATTTTTAAATTCCACAGACACCAACTGATCAACTACTCTATGGACATCCATGAACGATCTTCAGACATTTTCCCTGTGCGAATGAAATGTAAAACACAAAATTTTAACATGTTAACAAAATAAAAAGTCCAGCCCTTTCCTAACACGTCCATCTCTGCCATTTTAAATAGGAAGGAAATATTATTTAGATTTCACTTTTTAACCATCTGTGAAGGTTTGATCACAAGATTAATTACTATAGTGTATGTTATTTGCTAAAAAATTTCGGCGCATCTCCCCACACCTCTCCAATATACCACAAAATATTTATGATTAAGAAATTTTCTTAAACACTTACTAGTAAGTGGTTAAGAAAATAATCAAAATCAATAAAGGTATATCAGAGAGGAGTGGAAGACGCAACCAAAGTTTTTAACAAACAAACACAAACACATATAGTAATTTACCACCTAAGTGCGATCAAAACATTCAGACTGTCCAAACGGGACAATTGAAGACTTTGAGTTAGATATACACGTTCTCATCATTCAAAATGAAAACGTGCACATCAATCTCAAATTCTTGAACGGGTAGGTTATGACTGGACTTAACACGCTCTCCTAAGATGCGTGCAATGGTAGATTGCACCCACGCATCTCAGCTCACATACAACACCTAACTAATTAATATTGACAAGATAATAACACATTCTAAAAAACACAAAAAATAAGTATTCTAAAAACTCTATACATAGAAAAATATCAAGAAGCACATAAAACAAGTAAGATTGACTTTGTGCTGATGACCATTCAATAAGAATGCTACAAAGCATATTCAACAAGAAAGCTAGAAAGCAATTTACAAAAACTAGAAATCAAATTTACAAACATCCAACACATTTATAAGAGCAAAAATGAAATACAACAGGATGCTATTTAGCTTAACTATTTATAATCTGTGCATGTAATTATAATTTTAAAATATTCATAATACAGCAGGATTCCAATCCACCTAATGAATACATACTAATTCCCAAAGGTACTATGAATAAGCTGCATGCTATCCAATGAATTTTTGGTGGGGCAACAAAAATGGCATTCAGAAAACTCCACTGCTGGCCTGGATCAAAATGTAAGGACCCAAGTGGTTAGGCGGCCTCAGATTTAGGGATATGCATGAATTTAATAAAGCTACAATTATGTAGCTAGTTTAACATGAATAAACATGAACATGATGGAATTGAAATAATCAATACCTTAAAGGGGGCTGAAGTTATTTCTTCTATTACTACAACTTAATGATCTAAACTAACGGGGCCAAAATCCCAACATGATTGGACAGAGCAAATTGGGTACTGGTAGGACCAAATATGGGATGAAAGCAAGTGCTTGCTGTTGTGTTTTTAAACTGTGGTAGGAAATTAAATGTACTCCAAAGAGTATTTATCCCAAGTGTTATACCTGTGGAATGCCTGTCTTTTGACATTTCAATGTCCATGGGGGCCGGGGGACGTATACATTCAAGCAATATATATATATATATATATATATATATATATATATATTATATATATATATATATATATATATATATATAGTGACCCAAATGGGCCAAACCCCATGTTCAGAATACTTCAACCAAATAAAAAGAAGTCTTGTGAACCATATTGCACTTCAAATGAAGTGCAATAAGATAGTCCAAGATTATAATTTCATTGGTTGGAAAAGTCTAACAAGACTTATCACTTCTCTCTTGTAATCCACATCACCTTTATTATAATACTAACTTGCAATAAATATTATGCACATATCTTATCCTTCAAACCTTGAGATGGTGCAAGTGGACTCAGTCAACAGTAGGGTTGGCATTTGAACGCACTCAGCGACTCTTAAGAAGGCTCGTTCTGACATGTCTGATCACTGGATGGGGGCATCAAATGAAATTATGTGTGGTGGTGCGAACGAATAAAAGTCTGATTAATAATTGTAATAGATAAATCTTGATAAAAAAACTCATATTTAAGATAAAATAACTTTTGATAGTTTACCTCGATGTTTACATGGATTCAACTATTGCATTTAAGATAAGAAGTTTTGTATCAAAAAATAAATTAAAAAACTTACATAAAAAAAATTACTGAAGCCCAGTTCATCCTATCCAGTTATCAAACAAGGTGTTCATTGTGCATCTGGCAGAATTTTTATTCAACTTGAGGGGCACTTCCATGTCCATGAACCTAAAATTTTCTATTAAAACATGGAATTCACCTAAGAAAAGCAACTATACTAATACAGTCTCGCATAAAATCACATGAACACAGAGCTTTCCATGAACAATCTGAATTGTAACCTAACCTGATGGAACCCCACCAAGGAAAATGAACCCACAAGAAGAAAAATCATCCTGTAACATTCATAAACTCTGCAAATTGTTAGATGTGACAAATAGATCCTCATGAACAGCACCGATTAACATCAAACATGGGCATCAAATACATTCTGTTCAAAAAGATCAGGAGATGGGAGTAAACAAAGAGCAGCTGATCTATGTATGAGCAGTTGATCTATGTATTACAAGCAATCACCCATTGTTTTTAGCAGGTTAAAGTCCTAGTCTATCAACTGCAATGTTCTCCAATCGAGCCTGAGAGAGAGAGAGAGAGATATGAGGGGGACTAACGATGACGACGAGATGATCGGACGGAGGGAGGCGCGGCGGCGATGGTCGGGAACAGGCGGTGGCAATTTCCATGGACAGAGGGAAGGAACCCCTTGGAAGCTTGGACGCCAGTGGGAGAGGAGGCCTTGGGCAAGCGGCCGGCAGATGGTGTGGCGAACGAGGATTTCGGCGTTCAGTGGAGAGCCGACAGTGGTGAGCAGGTGGGGGTGGCGGCCGCGGCAAGCAGGTTGGGGCAGAGGCCGCAGCGAGCAGGTTGGGGCGATCTGATCAGCGGCGATGGTGGTGGCGGAATCGACGACGTCGATGGCGGCTGCACGCGCGGCGAGCTCTCAGAAGCTCAGCAGCGATGAGAGGAAGGTTGGTCAGGGGGGAGGGAACGAGGGAGGGAGGTTGGTCGGGGGGGGGGGGAGGAATGACAGGAGGGAAGGTGAGGGAGGGAAAGTTGGTCGGGGGGGGGGGGGGGGGGGAAGGGAATGACAGGAGGGAGGGTGAGGGAGGGAAAGTTTGGTCGGGGCGTAAGTAGGGCTACAGCGACCAATGTGGCGACCGAACTTAAGTCCGTCGCAATATCAGTCTAATGCATGCGACGAATGTATCGATCTCTAGTCGGTCGCTATCAACGACCGACTAGAGACCGATATATTCAGTCGTAAATTGGTCGCTATATCTGCTTTTTTTTGTAGTGTGAATACGCCATTATCCGCCACGGAGGAGGATTCAAAAATATGCTACAGAAGCCCGGATGCATAGCCATGTCTCTGAACTTGATGGAGGCAGAGTTCCGGATGCATTGCCGGCGATTGCAAGGGACATCCTGAACGCGTGGGGGATCGCCCCCATTCAGCTGACGCCGAACTCATGGCGTACCATTTGCGTCTTCTGCATCTCCGCAAGGTGTGTGAGATCGAGCCGACGGCGGACCTCTTTCGGGCGCACTTTAGCCTTGCGACAACCCGGTGACCGGCGTCGGCATCTCTTCTACACCAAGCCACGGGCAAACAGGATGCGCATCCACTTCTCCCCCAAGTATTCTAATAACAAGGGATGGACACACCAGGTGTTTTTCGTTGGTCGGAACCAAGGTGCAGCGGAGTGGGGGTTCCCCACTTGGGTGAATGACCCGCGCAACAAGGAGATGGTCCCTTTCTTGATCCGAGACGCGGTAAAGATCTCCGACCGCCTCAACAACATTTTTGTGGACAAGGCTAAGGAGTACTTGAAGGAGGCCCATCTCGTCAAGCACGGGCTCAGTCGAGCATGGGGTAAGTGAAATCCTTATCTTTTTAGAGATTCGTTTGTTTGCGGAGGAGCCATTCTCCTGACTCTTTCTCCTCGTGCAGATGCCGAAGAGCTGGCCGCTGGCCGCGACACAGAAGAGATGGGCCTCTACACCGAGCAGATCGTTGTTATGGCAGTCATTGGTGAGGGGCCACCCAAGGCTGCTCCTATGCCGAGCCGTCCTGCAGGAGGACGACCCGTCGAGAAGGGGCCTCTGAAGATCAGTGTTCGGGGGGGACCCGGTCCCAAAGCGGCGAAGAAGGCCATGAAGAGGGTGTCCGAGCAGACGGCTGAAGAGGAGGAAGAGGAGGAAGTCTCTCAGCTCCAGACACGGAAGAAGAGGAAGTTGGTGAAGGCGGCCGAGCAGGTGAGGCCGCAGATAATGATCGAGACTAGACCCCTGACCACTGCAGGGGTTGTCTCTAAGCTGGGGCTGGTCATAGTAAGCGACCAGTCCGACGAGGGCTCCTCAGAGGAGTGAATGGAGGTGTCCGTACCTCAAGACCCCACGGTGGGCCGAGCAGAGGAGAGGAGCACGACTGAATCACCCAGCGCTGCATGGAGAGTGCCAAGAGGCGGAGTCATCTTCGCGCAAGGGCCAACTCCCGAGGAGGCCGTAAGGGTGGCTCACGGGGAGGAAGGAGACGCGTCCGAGGTGCCCAGCGTCGCAGTAGAGGCGCCGAGGGTCACGACGGAGGGTGGAATCGTTGCCACGCAGGGATCCACCTTCGAGGTATCAGGAGAGGCGTCTGGTGCAGTGGATGTGCTTGAGGGGACAACTGCTCCTACTCTCCCCATCTAGGTGGCACCGCGGGATCGCCTTGAGATCGGTGCTGCAGAGCCACCCGTGCCCGAGCAGACTACGGCAGCCGCCGATGACCGAGCTGAATTGGAGGAAGATCGGGTACCTCTGTCACAGGTGTTGAAGGGGAAGTCCTCGGCGCCCCCTTGGAGACGGTGATGGAGGCTGCCCTGGGTCGCCATGAGGGGGGTCCATCCAGAAATCTCCCCACTTGCCCCTCTGCATCTCAGCTCGAGGTGTTGGCGAGGTGCCAAGGGCTGAGGTCGGAGGCCACTCCTGAACAGTCGGAGGAGGTCCTTCAGGAGCACTGGGTGGACCAGGACGACATGGTTGATGTGAGGCGCTGGTGGACAGCGTCACACAGTCATTGGGGGTGCTGAAGGGACTTGCTCTGCGAGCCGGGACCACCAGTTGATGTGGGACGCCGAGTTCTCCTTCCGCGAAGAGCTTCAGGCATGACATGAGAGCCGGGAGGCTGATCTATAGCGGAACCTCTAGATAGCGCTCCGCGCTTCCGAGCTCGACCTGGCCGTCGCTCGGGCGGAGAAGGAGGTGCTCTCCAAGGTGTTGTCTGAGTCCGAGACCCGCGGGGTGGCCGAGTACAAGGCGGGCCCTGAGTTCCGAGAAGACTTGGAACAATATAGCGCCACTTGCTACAAGGTGGGCCTTCAGGTAGGCGAGGATCGGGGTCAGAGGTTAGTAACAGATGAATACACCCGTGAGGCGTTCGATGCTGCCTTCGAGATGCCGTCTCTAAACTGGAGACCCCCGCCTGGATGGAGTTCGCTTTGCGAACTTCAAGGCCGGGTGGATGCCCGCTGGGATGACGAGGCCAGACCCTCCGGGCAGGCTTCTTGATTTGTTATTTTTTCTCTTTTTTTTTGTAACTTGGCCGGAGATGCCTTATTTTGTACAAAACTCTTTGATGGAATGGAATGTACTTCTGGGTATGAGTGGCTCTCTGATCTTCCTGGCTGTGTTCTGTTCAAATCGGAATTCGCCGGTTTTTTAAAGGCTCATGGATACCGCGCAGGTCTTTGAGAACTGAAGAGTTCCGGCGTGGAGTTTGCCTTCGTTTTTAGGTTTCTTGGACACCATACTAGTTTTCTTAAGTTGAGGAGCTCAGAATGGGGATGGGCCTGAACAACCTTTTGTGTAGACTGGAGAATGGGAGGAAGAGAGGTTAAATGCCGAACATGAGGCTTTTATAGATAATAAGCCTTTAGATTGGATACATGCCAGGTTCTGGGTATGACTTCGCCACTAGGGGTGGTTAGTTGTAAGAGCCTTTCTGAGAACCTGTGTGACCTAATAAGATCCTTCCCATTTGGGGTGAGCTTGCCTATTGCCTTTCGGGGATCTGATGCTGAGCAACATCGCAGAACGAGGTCCCCTTCGAAGAAGCGCCGCTCCTGAACACGAGAGTTATAATATTGCACAAGGCGCTACTGGTAGGAGACTAGTCTAATGCTGGCATCACTTTGACATTCGCCGAGCATATCCAGGTTCTCCCTTAGAGCTCGGTTATTGGATGTTTCGTCGAAGTGAGTTGTTCGGATTGTGGGGAGAGCTACCTACAAAGGCACAACAGCTTCCGAACCGTAATCCAAGTGGAAGGGAGTCGCCCCGGTAGCCACTCGAGCAGTTGTTCAGTGGCACCATAACACGTTGGGGAGCTCTTCGATCCACGAACCTCCAGAGGCTTCGACCCTTGTGCGTATCCCATGGAGCAATGTTCGGTTGGCGTTTTCAACCAGACCGTTCTCTTGGGGATGAGCCACAGAGGTGAAGTGGTTGTAAATGCCGAGCTCAGAGCATTTCTGCTTAAAAAAGGAGCTATCAAACTGCTTCCCATTGTCGGTTGTGATCACCTTTGGGATGCCAAATCGGCAAAGGACGTTCTTCCAGACGAACTTCCACGCGGCCTGGTCGATGATTGAAGCAACGGGTTCCACCTCGATCCACATGGTGAAGTAGTCGATGGCGATGATGAGGAATTTCTTTCGCCCCTGAGCCTCTGGGAACGGACCCATGATGTCAATTCCCCATCTGGCGAAAGGACGTGGTTCGAACAGGGTGTGCAGTTTTTCGGCTGGCTACTTGATAAGCTGTCCGAATTTCTAACATTCTGGGCACTTTCTTACGCAGGACATGCAGTCCTTTTGCAGAGAAGGCCACCAGAATCCTGCTCAGAGGATGCTGCGTGCTAGGGTTCTGCCCCCCAAGTGGCTCCCGCACAGGCCCTCGTGGACTTCCTCGATAGCTGGTGTTGCCTCTACAGGACTGAGGCATCGCAGAAGAGGTCTTGAGAGGGACCGTCGGTATAGTTGGCCTTCGATGAGGGTGAATCTCTGGCAACGCATCCTGATTTTACGAGCTTCGTTTTGATTAGATGGAAGCTCTCCTCGAAGCAGATAGGCGATGAGAGGGTCCATCCAGCTCGGTGCTAGTGGTCCATTCTCAATAGCCGCGATATCTACCTCGGTGCTCGGTGCGGAGAGCTCTTCTATAAATATGGAGCGAGAGGGGGCGATGTCACCTGAAGATGCCAGCTTGGCGAGTGCATCGGCCCGTGCGTTCTGCTCCTGTGGAACGTGTATGACTTTGAAGTAGAGGAGACCCTCTGTTTGGCGTTTGACCTGCTGGAGGTATTGTGCCATATGGGGCTCCCTGGCCTCGAGTGTCCATTCACCTGGCTGGCAACCAGCTGAGAGTCACTAAAGACCCGTAGCTGGAGTGCTCTGAGGTGCCTAGCCATGCGGACCCCAGACAAGAGTGCTTCGTACTCTGCCTCATTGTTGGAGGCGGCAAAGCGAAACCTAAGGGCATATGAAATTCTAGACCCTCCGGGGAGGTAAGCACTAAGCCTGTCCGCTTCGGTACCGCAAGAGGATCCATCTACATAGAGCTCCCTGGGGGTCATCTGCTAATGGAGGATCCTTCTCCGTGGGAAGGGTGCATTCCGCCACGAAGTCCTCTAGCTTTGATGGCCATCCTTGGACGGTAGCTAATATCGAATTCCCTGAGCTCAATGGCCACTGATGAGCCTTCTTGAAGCCTCTGGTCGTTGAAGGATGAGCTTCAGCGGCTGGTCGTTGATACCGTGATTAGATGGGCCTGGAAATAAGGCCTGAGCTTCTGAGCAGCCGTACGAGAGCTAGAGCAAGCTTTTCTGCTCGAGGATATCTTCTTTCAGCTTCTTGGAGCACCCTACTTATGTAATAAACAGGATGCTGCGCCGCTGCCTCCTCTCTGATTAATACCGTGCTGATGGAATGTTCGGTGACTGATAGGTACACGAACAGAGGTTCCCGAGCACAGGTTTTGAGAGAACAGGCAGAGCAGCCAGGTATGTCTTCAGCTCGGTGAAGGCTGCCTCGCAATCCTTGGTCCACTGCACTTGCCCCCCTTGCTGTGAGGCTCCTTTGGGGACTCGCAACAATTTGAAGAAGTTAAAACTCCTCTCTGCTGCTTGGGACATGAAGCGATTGAGTGCCGCGAGACGTCCAGTGAGCGCTGGACGTCGCGCCCACGGTTTGGGGTGCTCTCTCAAGTATGGCTCAGATCTTCTCAGGATTGGCCTCTATTCCTCTATTAGACAGTAGGAAATCGAGGAACTTTCCCGAGCGTATTCCGAATGCACACTTCGCAGGATTGAGCTTCATATTATACCTTTGCAGGGTTGCGAAGGTTAATTCGAGGTTGGTGATGTGGTCAGTGCTCGGGAGTGTCTTGACCAGCATGTCGTCGACGTAGACCTCCACATTCTGCCCAATTTGCTGCTCGAACATCTTGTTGACCAGCTGTTGGTATGTTGCGCCAGCATTCTTCAGACCGAACGACATCCTGGTAAAATAGTAAAGGCCGAGGTTGGTGATGAACGTTGTGGCGTCCTGGTCTGGAGTATGCATGCTAATCTGGTGGTAACCAGAATAAGCATCCAGAAAGCTAAGGAGCTCAAGTCCGGATGTGCCGTCCACCGACTGGTCGATGCGCAGTAAGGGGAAGTTGTCCTTGGGCGTAGCCTTGTTGAGGTCCTTGTAATCCATGCACACTCGCCATTTGCCATTGGCCTTGTGTACGAGGACTACGTGGAGATCCATCTTGGATATTGAGCTTCCCGGAGAAGCCCAACAGCTCGGATTTTGATGACGTGATCGTAGATCACGGTCTGCCGTTTGTGATTGATGGGTCACCGTCATTGCTGGACTGGTGGTATTTTTGGGTCCAGGCATAGGTGATGCATCATCACCTCTAGAGGGATGCCGGATAGCTCATCGTCCGACCATGCGAACACGTCCAAATTGGCTAGCAAAAAAACCTTGTAGCGTGCTGTTCGGCTTCTGGAAGCAATGCGCCAATATAAAGGACGTGCTCGGGGTTATCGTTCACCCGCACAGGAAGCAAGTCTTCGGTAGGAGTTCCTCGGATGGTGGAAGGTTGATCACTTGGTGCGGGTATAATTTCCGGGTCTGCGATGGGCTGCTTGTCCTCAGGGAGAGGACATAGCACCGTCGAGACTCGCGCTGACTTCCGAGCACCTCGCCATGCCACATGGAGGGGGAACTTCATCTTTTGATGGAGAGATGAGGGTACTGCCTTGATCCGACCAATTAGACCCCTTCCGAGGATGACGTTATACCTTGGCATGCTTCGAATGACAATAAATCCACCATCTTGGTCACGCTTTTTGGTGCTGCCCAAGGGGGATTGGGAGGCGTGCACGTCCCATGGGTTGAACCGAGACCCCGGAGAAGCTGAACAAAGGATTCTACTGGGGTGAGCTGGTCGGTCTTCAATCCCATCATCAAAAACAATCGTAAGCCAACACATCAGGGGTGCTTCCATTATCCACCAAAATCCGATGCACAGTACAGTGATTGATGGTGGCCGAAACGACCGCGCATCAGTGTGTGGAGTTGAAACTCCTACAATATCCTCGTCCGAGAAGGTTATGGCGTCCTCGGATTGTGTGCGTGCGGGGCTGGAAGGATAAGGGCTTGGTTGAGGTGCCGGGGGCCTCTCTACCAAGTGTACCCGCCGAGCGTAGTCGCGTCGACTCTGACTACTTCTCCGCCTGCGTCGAAACCTCCTGCAATCACATTGATCTCCTACCCATTTGGCTCATTATCACAGGCTGCTTGAGGGTGCGCTCTCGGCGTCTTATGATGATAATTTTAATTAATTACATATATATATATATATATATATTTTGATGATTAACAAAACCAAACAAGAGTTTATCAATTATATCTAATGAATATTTCATAAGTCTTATGTACAGGAAAACACCAAGGTCAAACAAGCCTAGGTATGCATTACTTCTCTGAAGCCTTAATCTCTTCAACATATTATTTCTCTCAGTCCAGAACGATTTCTTTATAAGCATATCGATTTCAATAGAATTATCATAACGATTTCCTTTCTGGCTGAAAAGTCATGTTGTTTCAACAAGTCGATGCCACAACGATTCTATAAGTGATCGTAACGATTTTCTTCAGAGCCCGTAATGACTTGCTCGTCACAACGACTCTCTAAGTGATCGTAACAATTTCTTCAGAGCCCGTAACGACTTGCTCGTCACAACGACTCTCTAAGTGACCGCAACGATTCTTTAGAAAGCGCAACGACTTGCCCGTCGTAACGATTCTATAAGTCATCGCAACGATTTCTAAAGAACTCACAACGACTTGCTCGCCGTAACGATTTCTTTAGTAATCATAACGATTTCTTAAAGAACTCACAACGACTTGCTCGCCGTAACGATTTGTTAAGTGTTTCATATCGATTTCTTCAGAACATAACGATTTACATCTCCACAACAATTGTTAAGTGTTTCATATCGATTTCTTCAGAAACACAACGATTTGCATCTCACAACGATTTGTTAAGTGTTTCATATCGATTTCTTCAGAAACACAACGATTTGCATCTCACAACGATTTGTTAAGTGTTTCATATCGATTCTTCAGAAACACAACGATTTGCATCTCACAACGATTTGTTAAGTGTTTCATATCGATTTCTTCAGAAACATAACGATTTGCATCTCATAACGATTTGTTAAGTGTTTCATATCGATTTCTTCAGAAACACAACGATTTGCATCTCACAACGATTGTTAAGTGTTTCATATCGATTTCTTTAGAAAGAAACGATTTACATTCACAACGACTTCTCTGTGTCACAACGACTGGTCAACCGACTTATTCATAACGATTTCATAAGTCATATAGTCATCGATTTCATATTGACTTGATATTATCTTTGTTGACTAGTCAAAGACCACGTATGCATCTCTCTGACGCACCTGCATTTAATGAGACCTGAACGTATCTTTGCATGCATGCAGACGATATCATCCTTTTTCATGCTTACTCTGATTACGTCTTTAAGAGTTAGCTATCTGGCTTTACTATTTCATGACTATTGTTACTAACGTTGACTGACATCAGAAACAGCCTAGCTGTCTGCTATTTGAGATTGACAATTGTGCAGACCTCTGATCCAGCTCCATGCTACAACGTTAAACAAAATAGAAGCCAAAGGATATCTCTGAAGATCTCATCTCTTTACGTGTTCAAGAGATCAAAAGACTGTTGACTGGAAGCTTCCAAGACTCCAGGTGTCATACAGTCTAACGACTACTCAAGAGAGAGACACGGATACTTCAAGTCCATAATTCAAATTGAAGTTATATATATATAAGTCTGATGAACAGAATTGACAAGAAGAGAACGACCGGAACATTCATCGCAACCACTCCTGAAGAGACCAACACACAATCGTTCAAGCTTTCAAGTCTCCTGAGAATTGTAGAGCCAAGAATCCATTCCCATTGCTATAGCTCTTAGCTCTCCATTTGTTGTGAAAAGTCTTGAGAGAGCTTGTGTAGTTCTGAGAGTGAGCTTAGATTAAGATCCTTTGCTCTCAGTGCTAGTTGCTTCAGATCCTTACTTGTCTAAGCTTGATCTAGGGGCGTGCTTTCAATCTATTTTCTGGGTGTTGTTTCCTTCGGTTGTGAAGGAAGACCTGGTGGTATCCAGGGTGTTGTTCCCTCAGTGTGAAGGAAGACCTGGTGGGGTATCCAGGGTGTAGGTGTTCCCTTCGGGTGTGAGGAAGACCAGCTGAGCTGGGTGTTGTAGTGTCCTTAAGGGGGACTGTACCCTTGTTAGTGAAATCCTGAGAAATTACTCAGGGACTGGACGTAGGACTCCTAAGGAGAGGAGGTCCGAACCAGGATAATTTTTTGTGTTGTGTGATTGCCTTTCTGTGTGTTTGTCATTCAAACTAACAGTCACTAACCTCCTTCGAAGAATATTTGTGTGAAGATTTTGGTTACAGGTATCTTGTAGAATAATTTTTAAAAGACCCATTCACCCCCCTGGGCTCGTCAACTGGGCAACAAGTGGTATCTGAGCGAGTCTCTTCGACAAAGAAAGAAGATCCAGCGATCTGAAGAGTAAAGATCCATGGTAGCCCAAGGTAGCATTGAAGGTCAGTCTGTCAACCGACCCCCTCTCTTTGATGGTGAAGACTACCCTTACTGGAAGACCAGGATGGAATATTTTCTACAAGGCCACGACTATCAAATTTGGTCAATAGTAGAGAAGGTGACCTGGTTGTCACAAATGAGAAAGCAATGGACAGATGATGACAGGAAGAAAATTTCCTTGAATTGCAAAGCTAAGAGCATCCTTTGCTGTGCTTTGAGTAAGAAGGAATTCAATCGAGTTTCAGCCTGCAAATCCTCGATGGAAATGTGAGAAAAGCTCAGGATTACTTATGAAGGTACAGACAAGGTAAAGGAGACAAGAATCGACATTCTTGTCACTCAGTATGAAAGATTCAGATGCAGTCAGGTGAGTCAATCACTCAATGTTTAGCTGATTCACTGATATCACCAATGGTTTAGCTAGCTAGGGAAGACATATGAGATTGCAGATATGGTAAGGAAAATTTTCAGCCTTGCCATCCTCGTGGACACCCAAGGTCACAGCTATAGAAGAAGCTAATGACCTGAAAAGAATGTCAGTAGAAAAGCTCATTGGGTCCCTCATGGCCCATGAGATCAACATGGAAAGGCTAGGAGAGTCATCTAGCAGAAGAACAGCACTCAATGCCTTGAGAGCAGAAGAAGACTCACCAGAAGCAGCTCAAATGAAAGTGAAAGTGATGAGGATAGTGAGAAGAAGAAGCAATGCTCTCTAGGAGATTGCAACGGATCTTGGCCAAAAACAAAAAGTTTCAATCCGGCAGAAGGCACTTTAAGAAAAACAAGGACTTGAAAAGATCAGATGGTAAAGAAATGAAGAAAGGAGAAACCATCCGCTACGAATGTAAGAAGCCTGGACATATCAAAGCTGATTGTCCAAAATTTAAGAAAACAGAATTCAGAAAGAAAGAGAGCTCCAAGAAGTTCAGAAATATAAGAAGAAGGCATGACCGCAGCATGGGAGAACAATAGTGACTCAGACAGTGAATCAAGCTCATGCAGCGATGAAGAAGAAGCCAACTTGGCCTTCATGGCAAATGTTGATGAAAAGGTAACCTCTGACTCCTCATTCGATTCATGTAATGATTCTGATTCAGATAACGTAGAGGAAGCATTTAATGAATTGTATAATAAGTACAAAGAAGTAACTAAACTATTAAAAGCAAGTAAGAAAAATAACACCTATTAGAAACACTAATTCTGATTTAAAAATAGAAAATGAAGAATTAGAAAAACAAATAACTGAACTTAAAAGAAGAAATGAATTGTTATGTGAAGACCTAAAAGCTAAGAATGAACAAATAACAAAATTGGAAAAACAGGAAAGTACAGATGGATTAAGAAAAGAAATTAAAAACTTAAATGAAGAAAATGATAAACTATCAAGCACACTAGAGAAATTTACTAATGGTAAAAACTCTCTAATATTAAAAGGTGCTAGAAGATCAGGTAAGAAGAAAAATAGATTAGGATATACACCCCCAGATAATGAAGAAACCATAGTTATCCTAAAATATATCAACACCAAAATTTGTACCTGAACAAGATATAGTATACAAAGCTGATTTCAAATATATAGAAAAAGTAACTAAGTTATCCTGCTGTAGTCACTGCAATAAGTTAGGACATATTATAACTACATGCCCAACAAGACACAAGAATGGATAATAAAAGGCAAAATCAATGATACTAACCAATCAGGACCAAAAGAATTTGGGTACCTAAAGCTTGATGTTTTTATTTCAGGTTAACCCTCGAGCATCCAAATGGTACTTAGATAGTGGGTGCTCAAGACACATGTCAGAAACCAGAAGTTATTCTCTCATCTCCAAGCTGAAGAAGGAACAGTCACTTATGGAGATAATGGGAAAGGAACAGTGATAGGCAGTGGGTCTGTGAATAACAAAGGAAAAACAGTCATAGAAGATGTGTTATTAGTCAAGGGATTGAAGCACAATCTCATTAGCATCAGCCGCTGTGTGACAGAGGCCATCAGATCAAGTTTCAAGAGTCAAAGTGCAGTATAGTGAAGGATGGAGCAGTCATCTTTGAAGCAAATAGAGAAAAGAATTGTATGTGCTCTATCTTGAAGAACTCAAAGAGCAAAATGTTTGTCTGGCAGCAAGTAAAGACAAATCTACTGAATTATGGCACAGACGACTTGGACATTGCAGTTTAGATGGCATGAGGAAATTGCAGAAGAAAAGTCTTGTGGAAGGTCTGCCAAAAGTCAGTGGAAAGTTGGAAGGTGTCTGTAGAGCCTGTGCTAAGGGAAAGCACACTAAAAGCTCCTTCAAGTCAAAGACGGTGGTGACCACCTCAAAACCCTTAGAGCTCCTCATATGGATCTATTTGGGCCAATGAGGACTACCAGTCTTGGAGGAAAGAACTTTGGATTTGTCATAGTTGATGACTATTCAAGATTTACATGGGTATCATTCCTAGAGCATAAGACGACACTTTTGAAAACTTTGTTAGTTTCAGCAAGAGGTCAGAAAGATCAAAGTTCAGCATTATTTCTATCCGATCAGATCATGGTGGTGAATTTCAAATGAAGGTTTGCTAGATTCTGTGATGATCAGGGAATTGAGCATAATTTCTCAGCACCAAGGACACCACAACAAAATGGTATTGCTGAGAGGAAGAACAGAACCCTACTGGATATGGCAAGAACTATGCTCTCAGAATATGATCTGCCAAGATATTTTTGGGCTGAAGCAGTCAACCAGCAAGCTACATTATCAACCGAGTAATGATCAGGCCAATCCTGAAGAAGACTACATGAACTATTCAAAGGGAAGAAGCCAAAGATCAGCCATTTCAGGACGTTTGGATGTCCTTGCTTCATTCACAACAATGGAAAAGGGACATTGGTAAGTTGGATGCCAAATCAGATGAAGACATCTTCATGGATACACCTCTAAAACCAAAAGCTATAGAGTATTTAACAACGTACTTTATTAATTGAACAGTCTGTACATATTATCTTTGATGAAACTAACCCTTCCTTGAGAAAGGAAATAGATAGTGATAATGATGATGCAGATGAACTGTCCAGAAGCTAAAGGATACATCAATTGAGGACAAGGATGATCCACCTCTAGAAGAATTGCAACAAGAAGAAGTTACTCATGAAAATCTTCCAAAGAGTGGAGATACAAGAAGATCACCCACTTGATAATATATTGGTGATCCATCCGTAGGGGTAAGAACAAGAGGTAATGTTATTCCTTGTGATTACTTAGCTTTTGTATCTAAAATAGAGCCTAGGACAGTCAATGAAGCTCTTACTGATGAATCTTGGATATTAGCCATGCAAGATGAACTAAATCAGTTCAAGAGAAACCAAGTATGGTCACTTGTTCCTAGACCATCAAATCATCCAGTCATTGGCACCAAATGGGTGTTTAGAAATAAACTAGATGAAGCTGGTGTAATCTTAAGAAACAAGGCCAGACTGGTAGCTCAAGGCTATTCTCAAGAGGAAGGCATAGATTTTGATGAAACCTATGCACCTGTAGCTAGACTTGAGGCTATTAGAATATTATTAGCTTATGCATCTGCTCTAATTTAAAACTATTTCAAATGGATGTTAATCTATTTTTTAAACGGTTTTATTAAAGAAGAAGTCTATGTAGAACAGCCTCCTGGTTTTGATGATATAGACTTTCCAAATCATGTTTTTAAATTGCATAAGGCTTTATATGGTTTAAAGCAAGCACCTAGAGCCTGGTATGAAAGGCTTAGCTCTTTTCTTTTGAAACTGGTTTCAGTAGAGGCAAGTAGATAGTACTCTTTTTATTAATCAAAGTCAAACATATATTGCTAGTTCAAATTTATGTAGATGACATTATCTTTGGATCTACTGATGAGTCCCTTTGCAAGTACTTTGAAGAGTTAATGCAGGGAGAATTCGAGATGAGTATGATGGGAGAGCTCAACTACTTCCTTGGACTTCAAATCAAACAAGAAAAGATGGCACTCACATCTGTCAAGCTAAGTACACCAAGGAACTGCTGAAGAAATTTGGATTTGATAACACCAAGCCACTGTCATACCAATGGGTACATCAACAAGGATGGATAGCGACGAGGATGGTAAGAAAGTAGATCAAAAAGTCTACAGAGGTATGATAGTTTATTACTTTATTTAACAGCCAGTAGACCTGATATATTATTTAGTGTATGCAATGTGTTAGGTATTAAGCAGATCCTAGAGAGTCACATTTGATTTCTGTAAAAAGAATTTTTCGATATTTAGCCAGAACTCATGATCTAGGTTTATGGTATCCAAACTCTTGTGAAATCAATTTAGTAGGTATTCTGATGCTGACTATGCTGGATGCAAGGTAGATAGAAAAAGCACCAGTGGTTGTTGTCAGTTTCTTGCAGGGTGTTTGATATCCTGGTCCTCAAAGAAACAAAATTCAGTAGCACTATCTACAGCTGAAGCTGAGTACGTGGCTGCTGGAAGTTGCTGCACACAACTCTTATGGATAAAGCAACAGCTTGAGGATTTTGGATTAAATATCAACTCAATTCCATTACTGTGTGACAACACCAGTGCCATCAACCTCACCAAAAATCCAGTTCAGCACTCAAGGACCAAACACATTGAGGTTAGGTATCATTTTATTCGTGATCATGTAGCAAAGGGCAATATTGAAATATCTTTTATTGATACAAATGGTCAGTTAGCAGACATTTTCACAAAAGTCTTACCCGAGGAGAGATTCACATATCTTAGAAGGGAATTAGGCATGTGCAATTTGTGAAAAAGGTTTGTTTAATACTGGCACATCAATTTTCAGAATTAAGTACCTTTCCCCCCCATAACTTTAAGCAAAAGAAATTCAAATTATCTCTCGTAACCGCTCTCTCATTGAAGTCAGGTTGAATAGTCAAACTCTTTTGTCTTCTTTCGTCGCCGTTTGGCGCTTTACTTTTCAGCGTATTAATTTATTCCAAATAAATAAGATAACGATTCGTATCCCGTCTTCACCTTTTTCCCTCTTTCGTCTGGTTACTCTGCCGATGCCCTAGCCGTTTCGACATCGACTCTCTACTATCTTTTGAAGCTTCTCTCCTCTTCCCGCGAAATTTCTTGAGGGCTTTCATTCCTCCTTCCTTCTCAACCCTCCAGAAAACATCCTTACCTGATTACATGGCCGCATCAGCTGTTCTCGGAAGTTTAGGTGGCTACAGTGCCGAGTTCCTTACTCTTGAGCAGCAGGAGAGATTCCAGTTCGTGAAGACCAAAGTGTGGGAACAAGGCAGTGGACATTGCTGATCTTGAAAAGAATGTATGCACTGTGTCATTGAAGTGTTGATCAGGATGAAGTGGATGGAAGTAGAAATCTTCTCCGAGGTAAGTTATCCAGACCTCGTGAAGGCCTTTTTCGTATGTTTGAAGACTCAAGAAGATGGGTCCCTGATTTCATATGTCAAGGGAACCCGATCAAGATAGACTGAGCTCTTGCATGCATTGTTTGGAGTAACAACATTCGGTATAGTGGGGTTCACTCCGTGGACACCCAGGTTAAAGGTCTTGGTATCATAGGACCTGGGTTCAGACTGAGGGATGGAAACTAGATATCAACCATTAAATGCCTTCAACCGCCTCCTTCACTTTATTGTCTGCCAAATTCTAGTTCCGAGAAGTGCAACTTTCTCATCCTACACCAAGGCAGACTCAGACATGATGTACTGGGCCATACAGAACAAAGATATTAACATGGCCGAAGTGATGATGGAGAGAATGAAATTTGCCAATGATCAGATTTGGGATACTAAATCGAAGCTTAATGTTTCCTTGCCATATGCACATTTGATTACCAAGTTTTCAAGCACTTTGGTATTGATCTGGCAGGAGCAGTTGTTGAGCAAATGGGCAAACCAATTAAGTCCAGAAATCTCCAAAAAGTGGTTTTTCAGTCAGAGATGGTGCTTGGTCTAAGATCTCTGTGGCAGAGGGAGAGGCCATTATAGGAGACATTCCTGATATTCCTGATGTTCAGGAGGAGCAGCAGTAGAGCAACCTTCAGAACCAACTGCAGTGCGAGCAGAGCTAGCAGGTCACAAGCTGTTGAAGTTGAATCTCATTCCCTTCAGTGGCCCCCGTAGCTTCAGTAGAGGAAACGGTGGCATCAGGCCACATTGAAGAGCAGGAGCAAACATCTGCTCCCGGAGGGACTGTTTTGGAAGAGGCTCCTATTCAGGGGGAGCATGAGAGGATTGTTGTGGATGCTCCCATTGAGGGGGAGCAACTGAAGGAAGCCGAAGCAGGAACATCTGTGGCATCAGGCCACACAGATACTCTTTTGCAGAAGAAACCATTCCAATGGCTGATGCCCCTGTCAGTGAAGAACCAAACGCAACTCATGCTGGAGTTCAGGAACCTGCTGAGAGGAGAAGCAAGAAGATTGCTCATAAAAGGCAGAGGAAGATTCTAAGAAAAGTAAATTTGAAGCCTATCTTAAAAAGATTGGATGTTCAAGATGAGAACCTGGGCTTGGTGCAATCCAGTATAATACCATTCTTGAGAATCAGGCATCGACCTCCAAGGAATTCTCTTAGATAAGAAATGCAATGAAATGGTTTAATAAGGAAATGGGCGAGATGAAGAGTATGCTCTCTAAGTTGTTGATGGCAGCTGGTAATACAGATCCTCCTCCCTCTTCTCCTCAGCGCCATTCAGAGGCTGCTCCTGGGCCATCAGGGCCATTAGTTCAAGAAGCTGGGCTATCAGGACCATTTTTGGTATTCCCCATCTCAACCTCACTGATCATCTATCTAACATCATTGTTCTCTTCCGAGCGATCGTCCAGCACATCAATCTCAAATTTTCAAGTTGGCTGAGTGCAAGTCTGAAGATCAGTGGGCAAACGGCACGACTCTCTACAGTAAATACCTTACTGCCAGAGGTGACAGTATTTCCAGCAGGAATCACCCACTCACTCTCTCTAGTGGTTTGTCCTTCATCACCAAGCTACCTGGGGTCCGTTCATTCTTAAGAGAGATCAGAATAGCTCGACACTTTCAACTCTTAACGATTACTGCTATCTGCACAAGATTCCTTAGTGCAGTTGGTCAATTCCATGGAGCTCTTACTACTCTTCGGACAGAACATCCTATCAATTGCTCCTTCCAAGTGGAACTCTCATCTCTCCGCATGCCAGATATAGTTTTTCTTCCCAATTGCATTCTCTAGTCTTTGATTCTTTGTCGGCTCTCATGCCTTTGAGAGATTTGCTCGTGTAATGGGACGTCAGTCAGCCAAGCAGGCCGCCTCCCCTCCTTTAAGCACTTCATCTTCCGGGAATATCACTTGGGTCACATCCTCTGAAGTTCTAGCTCCATTACTCTCAGAATGTGAAAGGTTCTTTCCTTCAGAATGGGCTAAGCACTATCGTCAATCTGCTCTCCAGTTAGAAGTTGTTAACCGTGACTTGCTTAGGGCTAACAAGCCCACCTTGTCTGCTGAAAATTTCTTGTATCTGAACTCCATTAATCCGGTTCAGCTGTATGTTCAATGGGCAGCAAGATATTCTGCTTTCTTTGATCTGAAGAAGGATCTGTATGATCATCAGATTTTCTACCCTATCTCTCTTGATCGTTTCCTTCAGCGTGCTAGCTTTGGCACGAGTAGCTACTTCAGATTCTTGCTTGACCAGGATGCGTATGCGCTCCTCTTGGAAGAACAGAGGCAACTCTATCTTAAGCGCATGATTCCCACCATGGGTGACTCCTTCTCTATCGAACCTGGTGTTTCCGACAACTCTTTGAAGATCAGGGGATTAAGGCCTGGGGTCTTATATCTCAGCATGCCTCTCTTCTGTCTCCTCTTTTTTATTTGCCTGTACCTCCTCCGGTTGAATAAAACTACCTGTGTGTCTCTCTTTCTCTCTTCTTTGTCTCAGATCATTTTTTTTGCTTAGTGACAAAAAGGGGGAGAAAATACTTAGCATGTCTGAAATATTCATCCACTATTTCTAAAGGAAAAACTTAGCATGTCATTTCTTTAGAACAAATTTCAGATACCTTTTATCCATGCTTATTGTTCAGTTTTGTCATCACCAAAAGGGGGAGATTGATGATCAGTCTGTCCCCATGTAATTTTAATTAATTACATATATATATATATATATATATTTTGATAATTAACAAAACCAAACAAGAGTTTATCAATTATATCTAATGAATATTCATAAGTCTTATGTACAGGAAAAACACCAAGGTCAACAAGCCTAGGTATGCATTACTTCTCAGAAGCCTTAATCTCTTCAACATATTATTTCTCTAAGTCCAGAACGATTTCTTTATAAGCATATCGATTTCAATAGAATTATCATAACGATTTCCTTTCTGGCTGAAAAGTCATGTTGTTTCAAACAAGTCGATGCCACAACGATTCTATAAGTGATCGTAACGATTTCTTCAGAGCCCGTAACGACTTGCTCGTCACAACGACTCTCTAAGTGATCGTAACGATTTCTTCAGAGCCCGTAATGACTTGCTCGTCACAACGACTCTCTAAGTGACCGCAACGATTTCTTTAGAAAGCGCAACGACTTGCCCGTCGTAACGATTCTATAAGTCATCGCAACGATTTCTTAAAGAACTCACAACGACTTGCTCGCCATAACGATTTCTTTAGTAATCATAACGATTTCTTAAAGAACTCACAATGACTTGCTTGCCGTAACGATTTCTTTAGTAATCATAACGATTTCTTAAAGAACTCACAACGACTTGCTCGCCGTAACGATTTGTTAAGTGTTTCATATCGATTTCTTCAGAAACATAACGATTTGCATCTCACAACGATTTGTTAAGTGTTTCATATCGATTTCTTCAGAAACACAACGATTTGCATCTCACAACGATTTGTTAAGTGTTTCATATCGATTTCTTCAGAAACACAACGATTTGCATCTCACAACGATTTGTTAAGTGTTTCATATCGATTTCTTCAGAAACACACGATTTGCATCTCACAACGATTTGTTAGTGTTTCATATCGATTTCTTCAAACATAACGATTTGCATCTCACAACGATTTGTTAAGTGTTCATATCGATTTCTTCAGAAACACAACGATTTGCATCTCACAACGATTTGTTAAGTGTTTCATATCGATTTCTTTAGAAAGACAACGATTTGCATTTCACAACGACTTCTTCTGTGTCACAATGACTTGGTCAACCTGACTTATTCATAACGATTTCATAAGTCATATAGTCATCGATTTCATATTGACTTGATATTATCTTTGTTGACTAGTCAAAGACCACGTACGCATCTCTCTGACGCACCTGCATTTAATGAGATCTGAACGTATCTCTGCATGCTTGCAGACGATATCATCCTTTTTCATGCTTACTCTGATTACGTCTTTAAGAGTTAGCTATCTGGCTTTACTATTTTCATGACTATTGTTACTAACATTGACTGACATCAGAAACAGCCTAGCTGTCTGCTATTTGAGATTGACAATTGTGCAGACCTCTGATCCAGCTCCATGCTACAACATTAAACAAAATAGAAGCCAAAGGATATCTCTGAAGATCTCATCTCTTTGCGTGTTCAAGAGATCAAAAGACTGTTGACTGGAAGCTTCCAAGACTCCAGGTGTCATACAGTCTAACGACTACTCAAGAGAGAGACAACGGATACTTCAACGTCCATAATTCAAATTGAAGTTATATATATATACAAGTGATGAACAGAATTGACAAGAAGAGAACGACCAGAACATTCATCGCAACCACTCCTGAAGAGACCAACACACAATCGTTCAAGCTTTCAAGTCTCCTGAGAATTGTAGAGCCAAGAATTCCATTCCCATTGCTATAGCTCTTAGCTCTCCATTTGTTGTGAAAAATCTTCAGAGAGCTTGTGTAGTTCTGAGAGTGAGCTTAGATTAAGATCCTCTGCTCTCAGTGCTAGTTGCTTCAGATCCTTGCTTGTCTAAGCTTGATCTAGGGCGTGCTTTCAATCTATTTTCTGGGTGTTGTTTCCCTTCGGTTGTGAAGGAAGACCTGGTGGTATCCAGGGTGTTGTTCCCTTCAGTGTGAAGGAAGACTTGGTGGGGTATCCAGGGTGTAGGTGTTCCCTTCGGGTGTGAAGGAAGACCAGCTGAGCTGGTGTTGTAGTCCTTAAGGGGGACTGTACCCTTGTTAGTGAAATCCTGAGAAATTACTCAGGGACTGGACGTAGGACTCCTAAGGAGAGGAGGTCCGAACCAGGATTTTCTTGTGTTGTGTGATTGCCTTTCTCTTGTGTGTTTGTCATTCAAACTAACAGTCACTAACCTCCTTCGAAGAATATTTGTGTGAAGATTTTGGTTACAGGTATCTTGTAGAATAATTTTTAAAAGACCCATTCACCCCCCCTCTGGGCTCGTCAACTGGGCAACATCTTGGACGATGATCTTCATTCCGGTGCACGTAGCACCTCAAGTAGCCGCGCTTGATCAGGGACTCAATCTCGTCCTTGAGTTGGAGGCACTCAGATGTGTCGTGGCCATGGTCGTGGTGAAGTGACAATACTTGTCCTGGTTGCGCCTGCGGGGATCACAACGCATCCTGGGTGGCCACTGAATGTATTGCTCAACTCGAATTTCGGCCAGGATCTATTCGGGTGCCACCGTGAGGGGAGTATATTTGGTGAAGGGTCGTGGTCTGCACGGTGAGTCCCCGTTGTGCCGTCCCTTCTTCCGATCTCGTCGAAACCATTGTCAGAAGTCCTCTTCTTCTCTGATTGCTCGCCTTGCTCAGCTCGGCTGATGGCCAAGCTCTCCTCGCACGCGTCGTGGCGCTGGGCGGTGGAGAGAAGCTCAGCGAGGGTCGACTGCTGCTGTACCCCGAGCGTCCTTTGAAGGAAGCCGTCGCGAGTGCCCTGGATGAGGGCACTGGTGGCTAGTGGGACGTCTAGCGCGAGATGTGAAGTGCTTCAGTCTGGAACCGCTTGACATAGTCCCAGAGTGCTTTGCCTTTCTTTTGTCAAACAGATAGAAGAGAAGCCGCTGTGCGCGGCTGAGACCTTCTGCCCAGGAAGTTGTTCCGGAAGGACTTCTTCAACCGTGGAAGGAAGAGATGGAGCTACGGGAGGGATTCAAACCAGCCCGCACAACCTCCTTTAAAGTGCCGGGAAGGCCTGACACTTGGCCACATCCGATGCTCCGTGGAATGCCATGTGCGACTCGAACCCATGGACGTGGTCCGCTGGGTCAATGGTGCATCGTAGGCGCGATGGAAGGTAGGTGTAGTTTTGGGGAGATCCGGGCCTCCAGGATCTCCGTGGTGAACTGGGAGCGGAAGTCCAGGTCATCGTCCCCCAAAACTCTGCCTTCTGCCTTTTGGACCATCGCGTCCATGCGGCATTCCAGGTCGGCGACGCGGTGGAGGCATCTGACCAGTTCTTGGTCGGAGTGTGCCGAGCCCTCGCGCCTGGATGCGTGGGTTGGCAGCGTCGATGGAACATGGGGGAGGTGGAACTTTCGTGGAACGGTGGGGCGAATTGTCTTGCCGCTCCCGCGTACGATGTGCCGACGGAACCCTCTGTGAGCACCGGGGTGACTCTGCGTACTACTCTCACCGGGCGATGGTGCAGGAGGTCGCCGACGTGATGATTCCGCCTGCTATTCTGATGGTGGGGGTACTATCTGCTACCTCCTGGGTAGTGGCCGAAGCGCAGGCCGCAGGTTCGTTGTCAATCACCCCAGCGGGGGGAGTGTTGTCGTCGGCAGGATGTGCTTGATCACGCGAGACTGCGCATGATTGGCGAGAGCGCGTCGCCCTACTGCTGGGGTTCTGGTGAGAGGTTCGTCCTTGAGCCATGGCTGCTGTCATTCCCACTGACGGCACCAATGAAGAGACATGATTTTAAGTGTGCCTCCCAACAGGTATTGTCCCCATGCTTGGGGTTTTGTCCTTTAAAAGGGCCCTCTTGGAGAAGAGATGAGGCTCTTGCTAATAAGCACACACTTGTTCTCACTATCTTTCAATGTGGGACTAAAGAATACCTCTACACAGCCCCCCCAGTGAGGATAAGGGTGTGCGGGTCTCATGAAGATGAGACGCTCGGGTAGGGCGCATGGCCTCTCGTTCGTTCCCACAGACGACGCCAAAAATGTGGTAGGGTTTTCCTGTTTGGGCTTGAGCCAAATGGGCCTCCACTAAGAGAAGAGAGGGAAGACGGTCGCCAGTGCGGACGAAGATCTGCAAAACCCAAAAAGAGGATCAGGGGGAACCGATTGAAGAATCGGGGGGAACCCTCCAATGCCAAAGTTAGATGGGACTACAGATAGGCTTGAAGAAGGAGGTTCTCTTTGTGTGCGCACGAGGGCATGTGTGTGACAGGAGTTGCGTACCTATTGCATGGGGATTACCTATACTTTTTATAGGTGAGGGATACCAAGAGTCCAGACGGGATTCTTCCCCATGATGATTGAGGGGATGTGTCGGTTCAGGTTCCCAGGCATGGGGCTGCCCACTGAGATGCCTGTTTGGATCCTTTATGGTTAATGTTGTACGGCGGGACGCGAGTCGCGCCGCCTTATTAACTGCCTGGGAGCTAACAGCCGCTTCAAGGCTCTCTTTGCTGGAGGATACCGAACAGGGCTTCTGTTCGGCGGCCAGCTAGGCTGCTCGGTGCTCGGATGCGCAACTGTGCTTGGTCAGGCTTCTCCGAAGATCCGCGCAGGCCCCGTTCGACAAGCTGCGACTTTGACCGAACATGTCACAAGGCGCTTGGAGATCACAGTGGGGACCTTAAGGCGTCTTGGTGACCGGAACGTGCTCGGAAGTTTTGAACTGAACCCGAGGACACGTGGCACGCTGCCTAAGGGCCATGCCAGCCTACTGGGTCACGATGGGCCGTGACGGGCCATGATGGCCCTGCAGGCCTAGGGCGATAGAAATAGCCAACACAGTTAGCATATTAATTTGTCCTACGTACCAAACTTATAAAATAACCACTAACCACTCTTTCATCCACCCATATATATTTAGCCTTATTCCGCCTACCAAATTAAGCAGCATAGATTTTTGAATAGTTTATACAAGGATATATAGTCAAACCAAGTATAGGCTATTAAAATATTTAAGCATTAATCCTACTTTGGTACCCGGTTCCCTTTTCCATATCCCCTTTGTCTTG
>JACBKR010002445.1:0-35449 GCA_014218235.1 Colocasia esculenta | reverse complement strand
TCCAGATTGGGGATGGGACTGAAATCCATTGAGAATTCTTCTATGGCAGCAACCCAATCTAACTGAGTGGAGATCCTACAAAGTAGGTTCAATGTGGTAACACAAGTCATTGGGAGAATTAAGTGGAACTTTACATATATTGATGCTTATGTACCTGTGTGTCTGTCCCCTGATAATCTGCTCAAAGTGCCTGTACTGTAAGTATAGAAAGAGTTTGTGAAACTCTGAATGGGTTTAAGCTTATATTGACAGGATGTTAGCAGTGCATCCTTAGAGAAGTCCACCTATGTGAGTGTGACTGTGAGACCGCAGTTAAGAGAAGTGGGTTCTTCCTTAATAGAACTCATGAATCAGGGTTTGGACGCATGGCCATAAGACGCCAACCCTGAAGATTTCAACCAGAACTTATATCTTGTTGTTCCTAATAGAAACCCTTATACAAAGAACCAAGTTCAAGATTTAATTTACTTCGGTTTTTTATATGGGGGTTGAAGTTAGAAACTCAGGTGATGGTTCAAACCCGAAAGGGACCCTCACTGAAAGCAAGATATGTTCCTCTTTCGTCAATATTTTCTCCCACAAATCATTTTGTGTTTGTGGGGGAACGTTGGAGAAATTGTGGTGGCTTGAGAATTTATTTATAAACCCAAAAGTTCTTGTGGGCCTTTTTGTAAAGAGGTGAGGATGCCATTTTCACATCACGTGAAGGCCTTGCGCTTTGGGTTCTTTTTGCTTAAAAGAAAACAAGGAAAATGCAGAACATTTTTTCTAGGCTTTTCTCCAGTGGAAAAATCGAAAGGGGGCTTTTGCGTTTTGTGGGGTGTGAGGCGGTGCCGATTTTCTGGAGAAGGGAAAAAGGGGGCACGGTGTGTCTTCTCTTGGAGCAGAGGATGACGCAAGCAAACTCAAGCGGTGCTTTCTCTCTATATAAGGCGCGAGTATTCTTTCTCTTTTATTAGAAGATCCGTTTTTTTTTGCTCTCTCGGTGTTCTTCATTCCGTCGATTGGGACTGTTACTTACATCTAGAGAAAGACCTTGCATCATAATTTTTTCCATTAATCGACGAAGGGGGAACGTGTTCTTGAGGTTGTCTTCGAGATCGTCTTCATGCGGAGGCGCGTCTCTGTAGCCATTCTATCCTGAGGGAAGGTCGTAGACTCCGCCGCTCTGGTATGACTGGCGATAACTTCTCTAAGGGGAGTCCTTACGGGCGACTCGGCTAAATATTCTAATCTGTATTATTTCTCTTAATTTGTTACACTATATGCATATGTTTTCTTTTAGATTGGTATTGAATCTGTTTTTACCTATGGGATGATATGTGTAAGACCCCGGCCCCCTTGGGCCCTTTAGCCCTGTCCTCAAGGTCGCGACATGCTCCTGGTCGCGACGTGGTCGCGACAAGTGGCCTATCGCGACGGGTTCTAGTTGCGACGACCAGGGCTGTCGTGTTCTTATCGCGCGCGGTTTGGCCATCGCGTTCTGGTCGCGACGTTCGATGGCGTCGCGACGGCCCTTCTAATAGACGTGACCGGTGTCTTTTCTGTCAGAACGGCTCTGCCGTGTCAGGCGCACGCGCGTGAACGCGACGGGTAACGCTTACCCGTCTTTGAGGTTTGAACCGCTTTTTGGGGTCACGATAGAGGTGACCGTCGCGATAAGGTCGCGACGCCTAGGGGCGTCGCGACGAGAGTCTTATTGCGATATGTCGTTCCGTCGCATTCTGGGGGGGGGGGGGGGGGTGCCGGGTAAAACCCAAGGCCGCGCCCCATTTCCCCTCTCGCCCTCTCAGCTCTCTTTCTCCCCTCTCCCTTCCCTCTCGGGTTTCCCTTGTGGTTTCTAGGCGGATCGTGGTGCTTGAGGTGTCTGTGCTGAGGTGGTGTCGTCCGCTTGTGCAGGGGACGTGTTCGTGTTGTTTGGAGCGAGGAGGAGGCGTCCTTTCCTACGAGAAGGCCCAAATGGGTTCGTTCTTCGCATGGAGGTAGGGACTCTTGATCCTCTCACCCTAAGCATGCTCCCTCGCCCTCTAGATTGTGATTTCTCAATGGTTTTGGGCTTGGGAGTGTGAGAACCTATGCTCGAGGTTGAGTGAGGTTTCCCTTCGAGTGTAGATCCATGTTTGTGGGGTTTTTACGAGTGGTTTGGATGCTGTACTAGCTTTCTAGCATGTTGAGCATGATCCCCTCCCCTTGAGTGGTGTTTTCCCCCATTTTTGGGGTGGTTCCCGGAGGGGCTGCTCTGGAACCCCCCTATGTCTGTGAACGCGACGCTCGTGGAGGTCGTGATCTGGTCACGACGGCCTGGCTGATCGCGACGAGATCGCGACGCTCGTGGAGGTCGCGATCTGGTCGCGATGGTCTAGCCGGTTGCGACGAGATCGCGATGCTCTTTGGTGTCGCAACCTGTCGTGACGGTCCGATACTCGTGACGAGGTCATGATGGTCCGATACGTCGTGACGAGGTCATGACGGTCCGATATGTCGCGACCCCAACCGTGAGACAGGTTCCTGGTCTTCGCCGTTTCCATTCTTTTACTGTACCCGTAGCACCTGTGCTAGTTCCCTAGTGCGGTCTACACTAGTCTTTCGCCCGGTGCTCGGCACTGAGGGCTCGTCCCGTGAGAGAGGTTGACTAGTGGTAGTGCTTCCGTAGCTAGTGTTCCTTGTCCAGACGGAGTTCTCTCTGTCTGTGTTTGCTAGCCGTGTGGTAGTCACGATGAGCAGTCGTACAAAGTTTCCGACCGTGTGTACTTTCCGTACCGTGCTAGTGTAGTTTCGCTTCCGCTCTTCTATTTGTAGGTAGAAGATATAAACTTATGTCATTCATTTTATATTTACATTCTTTTGCCTGTTTAGAGCCAGTAAGAGATTGGTAGTCCCTACTGAGCTCTATTGTGAAGCTCATCCCTCATTTTCCCAGGTGAGACTTCTCAGCAGCTGCAGGGCGCGCACCGGCGGAGGAGACGGGGCGGTAGTCGGGGTCCCCGTAGCTAGAAGTGGTTCCCCTTTTTCATGTGACGTCACCCTTCGGGTATGCCCCTAAGGGACTTATTCTTCCCCTGCCTTTTACTTGTACTAGCGTGCGTGCGTTGGGACTGTACTTAGAGTGGTACGCGGTGGTCTCACTCTCTTTTCTGTTTCCACATGTACACTTCTAGATTAGCAGTTGACGTTTACTTCCGTTGCATATCCTGTTAGACGTAGATTATAGCCCTTCTGGGTCCCCAGATCTGTGGGCGGCGATCACGAAAATCGGGTCCTCGACGTGGGCCGAGGGTTCGGGTTCTCGAGTCTTACAATTGGTATCAGAGTTGTAGTATGACAGGACTTGTAATGGATTTAAACTGCAACAGGAAGTCCCAACGGTAGCACAAGTACACTGTTAGCCGCCCCAGTGGTATTGTTAACCTTTGTTGGTGTGTGTCGTGCAGAACATGGCTCCGCGTAGGCGCAGGCAGGTCAGAGAGCTGGTTGAGCAGCAGGATGAGTCCGACATGCCCGCGTAGGGGCAGGTTCAGGAGGAGTTGTCCGCAGACAGTCTGTGGCACAGCCTCAGGCGGCAGCGCAGCAGCAGCGGCAGGTGGGCAGCAACAGCAAGAGTACCAGCCCTCGATCGCAGCAGTATGCAGACTAGTTCCCATGGCCGAGCAGTTCTTTAGGAACTTGTACCAGGGAGCGTACCAGCCCAGGCAGGAAGCAGCGGGTGTTCAGCCTCCGGTACCTCCCCCAGCGGTACCGGAGCAGCAGCAGGTAGAGCCAGAGGTGGAGCAGCCAGAGCGTCAACAGCGGTCGGGCACTGGGAGTACCCGAGCCGGGCGGCGGAGGACGGCGGTTATGGAGGATAGGACTGCTCTCCTAGAGAGGTTCTTGCATCTCCGACCACCAATGTTCTCTGGTGAGTATGATCCAGATAAGGCAGAGAGCTGGACTCACGAGTTAGAGCGCATCTTCGAGACCATGGAGTGTGCTGAGGAGGACCAGGTTCGACTGGTAGTGTACCAGCTCAAGGGAGTAGCCCATGAGTGGTGGAGAGTTCAGAGGCAGGCGCACTTCCAGGGGCAGAGGTTGGATCACATCACTTGGCAGCGGTTTTCGGAGGTCTTCCACGGCGAGTACTTCCCCGACTACGCTCGACGTGAGAGGCGGGACCAGTTCCACGCGTTGGTTCAGGGCGACCTCACAGTTTTGCAGTACCACCAGAGGTTTGTCCGGTTGTTGAGGCATGTGCCTCATGTCGCAGGTAGCGATCAGGCGTGTGCAGAGAGGTTCATAGCAGGACTGAGACCAGACCTGAGGTGGGGTGTGACGGCACACGTGTACCACCTTGGGAGAGGCCGTGGCAAAGGCCACCGCCTTGGACAGAGAGCCTGGCAGCCTCAGCAGCAGCAGCAGCAGTAGGGAGGAGCCTCTTCCAGGTCCTCGCCTACCAGCGTTCAGAGGGTAGCCGCGGTAGTGCGACTTCCTCTTCCTCCGGCTCGGGCAGTTCTGGCAGCGCCAGGATTCGCTCGTAGTTTAGGAAGTTGTTTACTCGCGGGGGCGGTCGTAGCCGACAGTAGAAGCGCCAGTCCAGTTTTGCAGAGCAGTCAGTTGTCCAGGGAGCTGAGCAGGGCAGTCATGAGGCAGTTTGCTACACCTGTGGCTTACCGGGCCACTTCAGGAGGGATTGCCCCATGGGGCAAGCCCCGCAGTAGCAGCAGCCAGTTCAGTATGCTCAGCAGCCGCCTCAGTACCAGTACCCTCCTCAGTAGCAGGCACCGCGTCAGCAGCAGCGGGGGCAGTACCAGCAGAGGCTCAGCAGTTTCTGTAGTCGCAGCAGTACCAGCCGTACCAGCAGCAGCAGCAGTACACCCATCAGCCGCCGCCGCCGCAGCAGCAGCATCAGCCCCAGCATGCGCCGCAACATGGGCGTGGTCGTGGTCACGTGATGGCGCTCACTCGGAAGCAGGCAGAGGCGTCAAACCTTGTTATAGGTACTCTACCTATCCTTGGCAGAGCTGCTCGTGTTTTGGTCGACCCCGGTGCTTCTTTGTTTTTGCTTCCGAGGAATTCTATGAGTCCCTTGCTTGTCACGCTCCTGAGAGGTAGTGTGACATGATGGTCGATCTCCCGTCTGGTGACTATATGCGTTCTTTTGGTTACCTGGAGGGTGTGGCAGTCGAGGTTGAGGGGCACCAGTTGCCGGCCAGGTTATACGCACTGCAGCTTTGCGACTTTGATGTCATCCTGGGCATGGACTAGTTGGAGGCTCACTCAGCTGTGGTTGATTACCAACGGAAGACCGTTCGGTTTACGATACCTGGAGAGCCCTTCCTTTGCTTCTGAGGTATCCAGTCTACCCCGTCGGCCATATTTTTCCTTGTGTAGAGCTCGTCGTTTGATCCGCGATGGCTGCGTGGCGTACCTTGCTTCGGTTTGTTCTTTGGAGCCTAGCGGATCTTCAGTTTCTGACATGCCGGTTGTTCTGAGTTCTCCGAAGTCTTTCCGGAGGATCTACCTAGTTTGCCGCCTGAGCGGGAGGTAGAGCTCTCCCATTGATCTTTTGCCCGGTACGATGCCTTTGTCCAAGGCACCTTATCGGATGGCCCCGGCGGAGCTGCGTGAGTTGAAGCGCCAGTTGCAGGAGCTTCTTGAGCTGGGCTTCATTCGCCCGAGTCATTCACCGTGGAGCGCACCTATTTTGTTTGTGCGAAAGAAGGATGGCAGTCTTTGTTTGTGCATTGATTGTCGGCAGTTGAACTAGGTCACTGTGAAGAACAGGTACCCATTGCCGAGGATCGATGATTGTTTGACCAGTTGTAGTCGGCCAGGGTTTTCTCGAAGATTGACTTGAGATCTAGGTACTATCAAATGCGGATCAGAGAGTCAGATGTCGGTTTGACGCTTTTCGTTCTAGGTATGGTCACTTTGAGTTCGTCGTCATGCCATTTGGGCTTACGACGCACCCGCAGCATTCATGGATCTGATGCATAGGGTGTTCAGTGAGTACCTAGATCGCTTTGTGGTTGTTTTTGTTGATGATATTTGGTCTACTCGGCTTCTGAGGAGGAGCACGAGGAGCACCTGAGGATCGTGCTGGAGACCCTGCGAAGTCACCGCCTTTATGCCAAGTTCGACAAGTGCGAATTTTGGCTGAGGAGAACTACCCTACCCACGACTTGGAGCTGGCAGCAGTGATGTTCGCTCTCAAGTTGTGGAGGCACTACCTGTATGGCGAGGCTTTTTAGATCTTCACCGATCACCAAAGTTTGCAGTATATCTTCACCCAGAGGGATCTGAACTTGAGGCAGCACCGATGGATGGAGTATTTGAAGGACTATGACCTAACCCTTTCCTATCACCCAGGAAGGGCTAATGTCGTAGCCGATGCTTTGAGTAGGCGCGTGCGCTTGAGTTCGCTGAGGGTCAGAGAGTGGAGGTCGTTCGAGGAGCTGTCCAGGGAGTGTTCGTCCGTCGAGGACCAGAGACCGTGCTGTGGGCATCAGTTTGCCAGTTCGGCCATCAGTGTTCAAGCAGGTGTTGCAGGCACAGCAGGTAGACTCGCAGTGGCAGACGTTTTACAGATGCCAGATGTTCAGCTGGACGAGGACAGTGAGGTCGGATTTAGAGGCCGCTTGTAGGTTCCTGAGGAGGCATGTCAAACAGTTTTGTCAGAGGCTCACAGATCGAGGTATGCTGTTCATCCTGGCTCCACCAAGATGTACCATTGCTTGAGGAGGTTCTTCTGGTGGCCAGGGATGAAGAGGGGCGTGGTAGAGTTTGTTGCTCTGTGCCTTACCTGTCAGCAGGTGAAGGCTGAGCATCAGCATCCTGGTGGTGTGCTACAGCCGTTGCCCATTCCAGAGTGGAAGTGGGACGACATCACCATGGACTTCATGGTTGGTTTACCCCGCACCCCGCAGAGGCACGATGGTATTTGGGTGATTGTGGATCGTTTGACCAAGGCAGTGCATTTTCTTCCGATCAGGATGTCGTGGTCAGTGGACAGGTTAGCTAGGCTGTACGTGGACAGAGTTGTTTCGTTGCACGGGATCCAGTTTCAGTCATCTCCGACAGAGATCCGAGGTTCACGTCAGGGTTTTGGCATAGTCTTCAAAGAGCATTGGGTACAGAGTTGAGGTTCAGCACAGCGTAACACCCTCAGACATGGACAGTCAGAGCGGACCTTCAGACACTGGAGGACATGCTGAGAGCGTGCTGTTTATAGACTGGAGCGACACGTGGGAGTCGCACCTTCCGATGGTAGAGTTCACGTATAACAACAGTTATCACTCGAGCATCGGAATGGCACCATACGAGGCTTTGTATGTCGCTCGTGCAGGACACCTCTTCACTGGTTCGAGGTTGGAGAGAGGTAGCTTTTGGGACCAGAGTTTGCAGCAATGTGCAGATACAGTCAGTCTAATCAGGTAGAGGCTTCGGGCAGCACAGAGTAGGCAGAAGAGCTACGCAGACGTCCGCAGGCGACCGTTGTAGTTTAGTGTTGGTGACCTTGTTTTCTTGCGGGTCTCGCCGACCAAGGGAATCATCAGGTTTGCAGAAAGGGAAAGCTCAGTCTGAGATATGTCGGGCCTTTCCCTACTACCAAGAGGGTCGGCGAGGTGACTTACAGGTTGAGTCTTCTAGCAGAGCTAGCAGGTGTACACAATGTGTTTCACGTTTCACAGCTCAGGAGGTACGTTGTAGATCCTTCGCACGTGTTGGACCACTCGCAGCTTGAGGTGGCACCAGACTTGTCAGTGCCAGAGTACCCAGTCAGCGTTGTCGACCGCAGAGTTCAGCAGTTGCGCCGGAAGTAGTTTCCGCTGGTGAAGGTCGTCTGGGAGACCCGCGTTGGTGGCGACGCCACCTGGGAGCGCAAGGATAAGATGCGCGAGCAGTTCCCCTATTTGTTTGATTGATTGGTATGCTGTCTCCCCTTTCTCTGCTTTCCAGTTTGAGACCGAGTTGTTTTCATTTCGAGGACGAAATGTCTTAAGGTGGGTGGGATGTAAGACCCGACCCCCTTGGGCCCTTTGGCCCTGTCCTCAGGGTCGCGACATGCTCCTGGTCGCGACGTGGTCGCGACAGGAGGCCTATCGCGACGGGTTCTGGTCGCGACAACCAGGGCTGTCGCGTTCTTGTCACGCCGGTTTGGCCGTCGCGTTCTGGTCGCGACGTCCGATGGCGTCGTGACAGCCCTTCTGACAGACGTGACCGGTGTCCTTTCTGTCAGAACGGCTCTGCCGGGTGTCAGGCGCACGCGCGTGAACGCGACGTGGTCACCCGTCGTGATCGCTTTCCCAATCTTCGAGGTTTGACCCGCTTTTTGGGGTCGCGACACAGGCGACTGTCACGATAAGGTCGCGACGCCTAGGGGTGTCGCGACGAGAGTCTTATCACGACATGTCGTTCCGTCGCGTTCTGGGGGGCCGCCGGGTTAAAACCCAAGGCCGCGCCCCATTTCCCCCTCTCGCCCTCTCAGCTCTCTTTCTCCCCTCTCCCTTCCCTCTCATGTTTCCCTTGCGGTTTCTTGGCGGATCGTGGTGCTTGAGGTGTCTGTGCTGAGGTGGTGTCGTCTCGCTCGTGCAGGGGACGTGTTCGTGCCGTTTGGAGCGAGGAGGAGGCATCCTTTCCTACGAGAAGGCCCCAACGGGTTCGTTCTTCACGTGGAGGTAGGGACTCTTGATCCTCTCACCCTAAGCATGCTCCCTCCCCCTCTAGATCGTGGTTTCTCAATGGTTTGGGGCTTGGGAGTGTGAGAACTCCATGCTCGAGGTTGAGTGAGGTTTCCCTTCGAGTGTAGATCCATGTTTGTGGGGTTTTTACGGGTGGTTTGGATGCTTTACTAGCTTTCTAGCATGTTGAGCATGATCCCCTCCCCCTTGAGTGGTTGTTTCCCCGTTTTTGGGGTGGTTCCCAGAGGGGCTGCTCCGGAACCCCCCTTTGTCTGTGAACGCGATGCTCGTGGAGGTCGCGATCTGGTCGCGACGGCCTGGCCGGTCGCGACGCTCGTGGAGGTCGCGATCTGGTCGCGACGGTCTAGCCGGTCGCGACGAGATCGCGACGCTCTTTGGTGTCGCGACCTGGTCGCGACGGTCCGATACGTCATGACGAGGTCGCGACGGTCCGATACGTCGCGACCCCAACCGTGAGACATGTTCCTGGTCTTCGCTGTTTCCGTTCTTTTACTGTACCCGTGGCACCTGTGCTAGTTCCCTAGTGCGGTCTACACTAGTATTTCGCCCGGTGCTCGGCACTTGAGGGCTTGTCCCGTGAGAGAGATTGTTACCGTTGCCTGAGACCCCCATCCTCGGGAGCCTGTCGAGGGAGTACTCCGGGCTACGGGTGTGCTCGAGTTGGCAGCCACCAGGCGGACTCTGGAGCTTATGGGAAAACGGTGTTTAGGACAGTGGCGTTGAGTCGCTTGCAGAGCTCTCGTGGTTGGACTGGGATGCCGAGGTCAATTTTCGGAGTTCCCCCCGGCGCAGTCTAGCTAGTCCTTTTCTCACTGCCTCGCTCTTGCGGCCCCAGAACTGCTTAGAGAGGCCAGGCGTGGGACCGCAGTCCGGCCAGACTACGGCGGTTACTGTTGGGTTACTTTGTGTCCTACCTCGCTCTGATGAGACGTGAGGGTCAGGACCCAGGTCGAGGATAAGATGTCGGTGGATGCACCTGACCTTGACTAGTGGTAGTGCTTCCGTAGCTAGTGTTCCTTGTCCAGACGGAGTTCCCTCCGTCTGTGTTTGTTATCCGTTTGGTGGTCACTACGAGCAGTCGTACGGAGTTTTCGACCGTGTGTACTTTCCGTGTCGTGCTAGTGTAGCTTCGCTTCCGCTTCTATTTGTAGGTAGAAGATATAAACTGTTGTCATTCATTTTATATTTACATTCTTCTGTCTGTTTAGAGCCAGTAGGCGATTGGTAGTCCCTACTGAGCTTCTGTTGGAAGCTCATCCCTCCTTTTCCTAGGTGAGACTTCTCAGTAGCGGCAGGGCGCCGCGCGGGCGGAGGAGACGGGGCGGTAGTCGGGGTCCTCGTAGCTAGCAATGGTTCCCCTTTTCAGTGTACGTCACCCTCGGGGTATGCCCTAAGGGACTTGTTCTTCCCCTGCCTTTTACTTGTACTAGCGTGTGTGCGTTGGGACTGTACTTAGAGTGGTACGCGGTGGTCTCACTCTCTTTTCTGTTTCGCACGTACACTTCTAGATTAGCAGTTGACGTTTACTTCCGTTGCACTTCCTGTTAGACGTAGATTATAGCCCTTCCAGGTCCCCAGATCCGTGGGCGGCGATCGCGAAAATCAAATCCTCGGCATGGGCCGAGGGTCGGGTTCTCGAGTCGTTACAATATGTATATGATGTTCATGCCATCATACTTTATGTATGTTCAAGTAATTATTTATTTCATGTTCATTATTTTTCTAACATGGTTTAGTTGGTTGGATGGTTCTTTGTACTTCACGAGGTAAGGGGTTCAATATCCAAATTTGATAAGATTTAAAGATTTTTTTTTGGAATTTATATATATTCAAATTTTAAGTGTCAATTTTAAATATTAAAATTAAGACCTTTCTATACAAATTCAAAAATTAGATCAACTGATCTAGCACAAAAAAAAAAAATTTGTCTCACACGTGGTTGGTTCCGAGCTCAAAGTTTCATGCCTCAGTTAATAGTGAGGTGGCCAATCAAAGAACAAACTTTGCTCGCATCAAAAGAGTTTGTATCACATTTATAAGGCTCGTGTCATCTCCCTTTCCATCTTAAAACAAAGAGCGAGATCTTCTGATTGTATGAGGCTTCCATAGCTCCGAATACAAAGAGGTGGATCTAGCATAGTATTATTATTAATTATAAGGTTCACCTCCTTAAGTTTGAGAACGGATATTGGACAGGCGCTTTTAAGTTGCAAGTGTTTCTCTAAAACGAATCTTCTATTGGACAACGCTAAGTTATGTTAGCATCTTCCGAAATTTGGATGGGACGCGGTCTCACAAAATATGTGATCTATATGTGATCTATATATATTAATGATTATATGTTAGCAAGGATCCATTCTTAAAAAAAAAAAAAAAGACATAACTTGTTACATTTTACATCAGGTGTGTGTATCTGTTGGGGGGAACCCTGTCCGACCTATGCACACATGTGAATGCCCTTTTGAAGTTGGGGTAATTTTGTGGCAACTTATGAAAAATGTCTACGGGGTTACAATCACAACTTAAACTTCTATAACTTTTTTGGTAACAAAAAACCCCGTTTGTGTGACTTTTGTAAGCTCAAGAATTGATATTTGTAAATTTCAAAATAATATCTGACAATTTTTTTCAGTGTATTCGTATTATCTTATTTCATTTATATATTTCAAAAATTACATATAAATCAGATATGATATATTATTATAATGATATATTGTACCATTTTTCATTTAGGAAAATGCTATCAGCATAAGCCTGAAGTCTAGCTAGAAAACTGTCCCTAGCGTAAGCCAACTCCAACTTTAACTTATGAGAAAGTGTTGAATAAAGGATTTGGAGTTCATGACTGAGTTTATATAGTAAATTTTGGACAATTAATTAACAGTCTTTGACTATAACAGAAGACGTTTTTATTATAACAGAATTTAATGTATATTGTAATAAGAGATGACACTTCTATAATATAAATTATAATTCTGTTAAAGATTAAAAAGTAAGTTAAATATCTGATAGAAACTTTTAATTAATTTATCTTAAATTTTTATATGAATCAACTCCAACTTAACTATGTAAAAAGTAGTTAATTTGACCCGACTCAATGCAAACCATATGTGTGTTTATTCCTACGCTTTTTAAAGTTCGAATGCCATACATATGATTTTTTATGAGGGTTAGGTTAATGGGAGACTTGTTCCAATCCAATCTAAGTCAAGTCATCGTAGATCTAATATGACTCGATTTCTTATTCCTCGGTCTTCATATGGCCCACCCAACTTCAACACCTCTAATTATACTCCGCTTATGGGTTAGATGCAATATATATAATGGTCTTAACAATCTCATAATTAACATTTATGGGATTGACATGTGGACAAACTCTTGTATGACCTCTTATTTTGTTAAAATAAGTCAAAATATGCTTTAACAATTCGATTAAGAAAACTCATTGTAATCTGAAGTGGAGGAGTATTTAACCGCAAAAATAAGAGGTCTGCCACAAAATCCAATTTTCCATAAAAAGTTTGATAGGAATGCTTCTATTTTGTGTTACTATCAAAGCAAGTAGAGCAAGACTCCAACTTATCCCATCAGACTTGAAAGAAAAAATTTCATATCAAAAATAAAAAAGTAGAATCTCTGAATTTCCTAGCTTTGATATTATCCTCACCTTCTTATGTAGCTGAGACCTCGCCCTCGAAGACCCGAGAGCGACGGCCTAAGAGGAATAAGTGCCGATGGGCCCAATGACAAAAGTGACGGAGAGCCCAATAACATGTGGCCCTGCTTTCTTGGCTGGGGCTTAGTGTTCTTCAAAGAGGACAAGAAAAATGATATGTATTATCCGGCCATAAAATATGTGGATGGGATTTAAATTTTAGGGTTTAAAGAATTAGCGATCAAGCAGCAAACATTGTTCTTCTTAGCTTACACACGGTTCCCCCGAGCAAAACAGTGTTGGTCCACAGTATGTTGGGAGGATAAGCCCAAGGAGTTCATCTAAACAATCCTGGTGCTTTTAAGTTAGGTGGTGTTTGATAGCACTTAACATTTGAATCTTAAATTTTATTTATCATCTATTCTCTAAATTTAAAATTTAAAAAAAAACTAATATCTATCATACATAATTTAAGAAGTGTTTGACAACCAACTTAAACAACATCTGAATTGTAGTATAGTTAGTTAAGATGCTACACTTCTAATAGGTATGTCTTACACTCAAAATTCAGAATGGTCAAAAATATATTTTTTTGAAATTGAGTAATTAAAATTCGACCGCCGGCGGTCGCTGGATTCCGGTGACCGGCCAACGGTCGTTGGAATCCGGCGACAGTCGATGGAATCTGGGTCTTCGGCGATCGTCGGATTCTGGCGACCGGCCAGCAACGGTCGCCGGAATCCGATCTCCAATGATCGTCGGATTCCAGCGATCGGCCGGCGACGGTCGCTGGAATCTAGTCTCCAGTGATCGCCGAATTTCGGCGCCGATCGCCGGCGGTCGTCGGATTCCGGTGCCGACAGTCCGACAAGAGTCGCTGACGACGGTGTGAAAGAAAAAAAGTGATTGTTCTTAGCTTAAAATTTTAGTAGTTTTTCATATTTAAGTGATTAATTAAGACATCATTTCAGATATTTCATCAAACAATTTGAAATCTTAAAAATTAAGTATTTCAGACTTTAGATATTAATTAAGTGTTATCAAATGAGGTCTTAGTCATGGGAGACCCTAGATGTTAGATCATGTACACAGAAACCGGCCTCATGCTCTTAACGTGTCCTTCGGACATAGAATAGATGTTAATTGTTGATATCAATCAACGTCTCTAATGACCAGATCCTTCATTTATATTTTTGGTCGGGTCTTGGTCTTAATTACGATATATGGGTACGTAAATGGACCATATATAGAAGAAGCTTCATGTGTGTGGCACTCATGGCTGGTCCAAATACGCATAGAAAACATTCGCACAGACATGAATACAAACCAGGACAACGAATCGGATAAATCAGAGGTAGATTATGTAATAATCTTTATATACCACACCTTGTCATCTTTGACTAGGGCTTCACAAGATAGTTGGTGATGGTTGGGGGTTGCCATCGAACCGCTTGGATCTGAATGGTCTTTTGCTTTGCTTCATTAAGGATGGTTGTTCCCACTTGAATAACAAATTAATCTTTAATAAGTGGTTAGGTTAAGAGGAGTTAAGTGACAAAAGCGGTATAAAGAGGGTATTGTTCTATTAAACGTATATTAATTCCCACTTAATGTGAGAGTTTCTTAACATTTCTTCTTCGTTAATAAGTGTTTGTTTTGTATGGGATTAAATAGGGGATAATGTTGTTAAAACAGTGGGAATATGGCATAAAACATGGTAATTCATCATCACGTACATCAGTGCAAAACACATGGAATCCATAATAAGAAGAAACATGTTCATGGGCACATCCCGAAAACAGAAATATATGATGAGATTATGGATCATAAGTATGGCGATTATAGAATAATCAAAAACTGAAACAAGACTGTGGAGGCGTTCTATAATGGAACTCGTCTTAGAGAAAATATCGCCCCCACTATACGGTGCGATTGAGGTCCGGCGACCTTCTCCCAAAGTACAACCACGAAACACAGAATTAGTCTCGTATAAGATCGACTCCGTAAGGCGAAAGGTACACGGGAAACCTAATCCTCTTCAATAGAAAGTAAGGGCAGAAAGCATGCACCGATCACCGGAGAGAGCGTCCGACGATGGTTCCGGCGGTCCGAACACCGAAGAGCGACTGCGCACCCGAACAAAAGAGCGGTCGGCGGCGAGTAGTCCGGCGCGGAGAGGGGGGCGAGAGAGAGAGCAGCGTCGCAGCGAGTGGTTCCTCCCAGGGGAGTCAAACGGCGTGTCAGCAGCAGTAACCGCGATTAGGGAGACCCTAATCGCTATATGAAACATCCCACGCCCGCAAGAGCCAAGACAATGGGCTAGTTCAAAGAACCGGCCCACCGCAAAAATAAGAAGCAAAAAGGTACCAAGGCAAGCTGACATGACTACGCCATCACACGCACACGCCCGCCCAGCCCAGCCCGACCCGACGGTGCGCGTGTGTGATATGGTCTAGTATATCCTCATCTTTGTCTATAAAATATAGTCTCATAGACTTTTGGGGTTATGAAGCCTTACATCTCCTTAGAGATTTCTCATGTGAGACTAAAGCCCTCACATAAGGGACAAAACTTGCACACCTTCTTATGCACCTTTTTACTTTATCAAATTTTGTGTTTCTTTCTCCCTTTCTTAAATTGCCCCTCCTCAAACCTTATTTACCACCAGATAAGAGTTAAATTAACCTCATCTCAAATTTGGTGCCTAAAAAAAATAGAGATAATATAGTTTAAGTATTTTGGAGATATCTTTAAAAAGTGTGAATAATTAGGGATAGTTTATCACACTATTCGGTGGGATAGTTTGTCCCGTTTTCTACACCCATTTTTTTTTCCAAATCACCCTACCCACTCTCGCGCAAGACCCAAGAGGTCGGTGTCCTCGTGGAGATGGGTGTTTACTCGAACAAGGTTCAGGATCGATATCGTCTTTTGTCAGATCTGTTGGATGTTGATCCCCAGCTCCTCGAGTAACGGCGGCTCGTCCTCGAACGAGGTGATACCCCCGCCAGAATAGAAGTTCGGGCGAAGATGAGAGCAAAGAAGGAGGGCAACGCAACAGTTGACCCGATTTCGAAGAACATGAAGGGGATGTCAATGTCGGCGTCGACACCTGCGGGTCTCGACACTTGGAAAGCCAGAGGCGTGACGGCGATCCCGTTATGACCCGATAAGTCAAGGCACCCATCATGTGAGGCAAATACCACCAACGGCACGTCGAACTCTTTGGTCATCGTCCTTGGACACCGATCACGCGATGAAGGACCAAGAGATAATCAAAAGTAAAAATAAAAGTTTTATCCCCACACTAACACTATTTCTACCAAACAAAGAATGTGGTTATCTTCAAAAATCTAACACTAAAAATATCAAATAAGAGGTAGATTAAGAACTGAGATAATATATCTTTAAAGTAATTTATCCTCATTCTCATTTTTTTTAATCTCATGCCAAACAGGCACGTGATTATCCGAACATTCCCTTATGCATATGATGGCTTAAATTCTGTCACATAACTACATAAGCAATTAGTTATTAGTCCATGATAAATATTTATTGCAAGACCAGTAATAAAATTGACAGGAATTTTAAGAAAGCATTCTTATTAGTTGATGGGTCTCTCTCTCTCTCTCTCTCTCTCTCTCTCTCTCTCTCTCTCTCTCTCTCTCTTAATTAATAGAATTTCTCTTTTACAAATCATGTTATTTATTTGTAGAGTAATCCTGCAATAAACATTTCTCTAATCACAATGGATACCACCACATATGGAGACTTCCATCGTCTCAAAAACCCTGGAACAGAGTAGAAAAGAGGTCATGCCTTGGGATGTGAACGACGGGTTAAGATTTTGTTACTATATCCTATTTTATATTTTCAATCAACATGAAAATATTTCAACAATAAAAAAGGACTTAACATGCCTTGGGGTATTTTCGCAAAACCATAATAGTTGAATGGAACTCGAATATGGGTCACTTGAGTATCTATCTAAAGATTTTAGATTATTAAAAAATAGGAACAAAATGCTTTTACATTGGTGAATGTGAAATTCTAATGCCAACTTCAACAAGCACGAAGTAATATTATTATTTGGTGGCCACTGCCCTTTTAATTTTATGGTTTTCCTACCTTGTTCTTAATTACATGTTTACCATAAAAGTCTTTTTTGTGTCTCCTTTATGAAGTGGACTGGATCCTCTGAACCACACCAATTATGCCGCCCTTACAGACGGATAGCTGTCTCAATCTCTTATTACTAGTTCGAACACAGAATGCGTTCGATCCCGCACCAAAAATTTATTCTTAAGAGAAATATTTATTAAGAAGAGTTTTGTACTAAATTGAGGTAGAATGTTAGGAAATAATTTTATTGGTTGATGAGTACTAAAAGTTCAGTGCTTGTCAAGGGTTTTAATTAATAAAATATTTTCTTATAATTCACTTCATTTTTTTACATGATTTTTCTTGTAATAAGTATTTCTTAAATAAAAAAAAGATTCCTATGCAATATAAGTTTGTCTTTATAGAAGGCTTTCCCTCCCTCCTCATTTTTTTTTCTCCTTCCTCACAAATTATTCCTGTGATCGTCATTGCCCCCACAGCCCTTCTTTTCCATTTTTGTTTCCTTCGAGATTCGTAGTTTCTCGATCCTGCAATCTTTCATATTTAAGAATTACCTCCATAATCTGAATATTTGTTTGTTATTCCTCAAAATTAATCTAAACTTATGTAGTGAAACATCCTACAACATTATGAGTATGCCCCCCCCCCCCCCCCAATGTTTCTCAGGAAAGTCCTTGAAAGGAATATCTATCAAGTTACTATGTAACTGTGAGGTACACCAAATGGAATATTTGATGCATAAATATACAAGATTGAAGGACTTGTCTGGGCTCCTTCAGTGGTGCTGTCTAATCTAATCTCTTAGTTAAGATCTAATCTCTTTGTTCATCACTTGTCTGTCTTGTTTCTTCATGTCTTGTTCAAAAAGGTAAGAGGCCACGTACGTACCTTCCCAAAACCAGTGGTTCATGCTTGATGTCACTGCCACGCCTGGGCTCCATCAGTGGTTCTGTCTAATCTCATAGTTAAGATCTAATCTCTTTGTGTTCATCACTTGTTTGTCATGGTCCCTCGTGTCTTGTTCAAAAAGGTGAGGCTACGTTATACCTTCCCAAAACCAGTGGTTCATGCTTGATGTCAGCCATGATGAAAAGCATCCTCCGAGAAGAGCAAAGTGTAGCAATAGATAAAGGAAAGGTATGAACTTGGCGCTATTTTATTGTAGTGCTCTTCTCTGGTCCTAGCGATGCCAAACTGCTCAACTTTGTCAAATGAAACGAGCAGTGCGGACACCAGATGCTGGCGTAGTAGTGGTGTTCCTGAGGAGTTGGAAGAAGAATATTAAAAGCCAAAAGCCACAAAGGTACGCTGCCACTCCCGTAATTCCAGCTCCGCTCTGGGCTTATCCTTGGAGACTGAAAAGTGTGAACAGAAGGGGCACGAGAAGAAAGCCAAGAGCATAAGAAGGAGAACAAGAAGAAGATCACAAGTGGACACAGTGGAAGGAGAAGTTTAGAGAGAGAGAGAGCACAAGATGAAACACAGTGGAAGGAGAAGTTTAGAGAGAGAGAGCACAAGATGAAGGTCTGAATGGCTTGTAGGGGCAGCTCACGCAACACATGTACATCCTCCTCTTCCAACCCTCCTCTCTCGTCGGAGGATGTGATGGTGGAGAGCCTGAACTGCCATCGCCACCAGCAGCAGAAGAAGCAGAAGCACCATGACCTGCACCGCCCCCAGCACCAAGAACAGGAGGAGGAGGAAGAGGACCACCAGCAGCAGCAGCAGCCCCTCCTGCCGGGTCTGCCGGACCACCTCGCCCAGCTCTGCCTCGCACGCCTCCCCCCTACCCTCCTCTTCGCCGTCTGCCGGCCGTGGCGCCGCCTCCTCTATTCCGCTTCCTTCCCACCCTTCCTCTGCCTCTACGCCCTCCTCTCCTCCCCATCCTCACCTTCCGTCGAGCTCAAGGCCTTCGACCCGTCGCGGGCTCCTGGCTCCCCTCCCCCCGCCCCCGCCGCCCCCCTGCCCACAGCTCTCCACCTCCTCCTCCGCCACCCGGCGTTCCTTTCCCATCCCATCCCCGTCCAGTCCGTCGTTGCCGCAGGCCATCTCGTCCTTCTCGCCGCGACCACCCGCGCCCTCCACCCCGCCCTCCCCCGCCCCTCGCCTTCGACCCGTCCACCGACACCTGGCGCCTTGGCCCGCCCCTCCAGGCCCCCCGCCGATGGTGCGCCGCCGGCACGGCCGGCGGCTGCGTCTACGTGGCCAGCGGCGCCGGCCGCAACTACAGCCCCGAGGTGGCCCGCTCCGTGGAAAGGTGGGACATTTCCTCCGGCGAAGGGACCGGGTGGGAGCGCGTGGCGCCACTGCGGGACGGGCGGTTCAGCCGAGAAGCGGTGGAAGCGGTGGCGTCCCGGGGGAAGCTCTGCATGGTGAACGTGAAGGGGAGGGCTGCCAAGGATGGGGCCGTCTACGACGTCGCCGGCGACGTGTGGGAGGAGATGCCGCCGGGCATGCTGGCGGGGTGGACTGGGCCCGTTGCCGCCGCCGAGGACGATGAGGCCGCGACCATCTACGTGGTGGACGAGGAGGACGGGGAGCTCAGGGCGTACGACTGGGAGAGAGACGCGTGGGTGGCGGTGGCGAAGTCGGAGCGGCTAAGCGCGGCGACGCAGGTGGCGGCGGGGGGCGGGCGGGTATGCGTGGTCTGCAATGGCGGTGACGCCGTGGTGGTAGTGGACGTGGCAACGCGGCCGGCGAGGTTGTGGGCGGTGGAACCACCTCCGCAGTGTGGGGTGGTCGCCCTCCACTTGCTGCCAAGGATGAGTCGCTACCCCCGCCGGCGCTGAAAGCGCCACTTGCTTCCCTCCGCCGCAGATCGGCGGCAGTGGGTTCTCTTTCCTCCTTTGTTTGGCTTTTCATATTTTCCCTGCCTTTTTTTCTTTTTATTAAACGGCATTTTGGTGTTATAATGTGTGCAGCGGAAAAAAAAAAAAAAAACTTAGTTGAAGAAAAACAATTGAAATTTCCTCCACCACCCAATTATGTAAGTGATTTTTTAGAAGGTCACTCTCTTGTCTATTTGCTAACTTACTTCTCTTATTTTTATATTTTTATTTAATCTTATTATATTCCAAGCCTTTACTCCCACGGAGGACTAAAATACTAAATGTAAAAATGGTTCCTAGATAATATCCTACTATGTTAGTCTCATATACATCAATTTCTTATCACTAGAAATATTTACTGTAAGATACGAGATATAAATTATTTGAAAATAATTTTATTAGTTGATAAAAAAGAGAGTCTTAAGTCTTAACAAATATTTCCTTAATAAAATTATTTTTCAAACAATTTAAATCATTCTTATTATCAAAAATATATTTTACAATGAATATTCTTGTTACTCTATTCTTATCTATTTCTTTTCTCCTCCATCACATCCCTTATCTAATTGGGAAATAATTACCTCCGAGAATCTAGGGCCACGTGAGAGTAACTATTTTCCTATCTAATATCTTGTTAAAGATAAAATTATGACACTCCATGAGAATACCTTAATAATACGGTGGTGCGACCCGTCGTAAATGTGTGTCGTATGTTGCGGCCGTTGGATCCAACGGCCGCAATTAGGGTGCATGGCTGCACCCTAACCTCTCTCTCTCTCTCTCTCTCTCTCTCTAGGCCCATCAAGCCCGCTGTAACACAGCGTAACCGTCAGATTTCTATGGTATAGCACGAATCGTCTGATTGAAAATATGATGATTCCGCACCCCACTCTCGCCTGTGATTTTTTTTTTAATCAGTGCCTTTGTATCTCGATCCAATGGCAAGGCTGCAGCATTGTGGGCCGCACCGCGTACTATATCTTAATGTATATATATATAAATATATATATATATGTCATAGCAAGAACCTAGTCTATTGTAAGATCTCCAATAGTCAAAGCAGATAATGATCAGATGAAAGCATTAAGTTGATGGCCAAGAATCAATTTTGAGGTCAAAATTAAAGGTTGAAACAGTAGCCCGGATGATCACGCAACACAGAAACTTGGAAATATAGCAGCCGGTTGCATGTTTGAGACCACAGAGGACAGAATAAACTCTGAAGTGCCTTTCTGATTGGCTCAGGAGTAGGACCTTACTCTTGCACGTATCTCCATCACACGGCTGGTTGCAACATCCACAGCCACCTCTCATTAACTTAACAAGTGTGGGGCGGGCCAATGTGGAGAAGTCTCTTTAAGAAGCCCTTTGTTGGCCAATGTGAACATCTTCTCTCTCTCCTCTCTCCTCTCTCGTTGCTGGTTTGACAGCTTCTTGGAAGCAACCAACCACCAACAAACATGTAGTTTTGCAAAGACGTAGAATTTCCTTTCTACTGATCATACCCTCTTCTTGTTTCTTTCCGTGTCAAAGAAAGAGCAATCCCAAGAGTATTTTGTTCGCTCCTTCGCCGGCCGATCCCTCGAATGAGTATTTAAACATCAAGAGTAGTACAGTGGAGGGCTAACACTATCTGTTAAGGTTGTTCACAAATTCCCATTAATCTCTCGTCTTCATATTTTCTCTAGTTATAAGCAGTAATTTTTTTCTTGAAAAAAAATTAATGTATTTGAGAATTATATTTTCTCTTTTTTTTTTTTACTTTTTATTAGATGGGCACAATACATCTTTAATATATTGACCAATAAAAAATTAATTAAAGTGCATGACATGTACAATTTTCAAGTATAATATTTTTTTTCTCTTTTTTTCGCAATCTTATGATAATATATGTCGACGAACAATCATTTTAGTGTTGTTTTTGTAGTGTTTAGGAGGGCAACACTATGGCAATAATCGGAGAGAAACAAATGCACGACAAACCATAGTAAATATTCATACGTGTTTGATTCAAGCAGCAACCACCAAACAGTAAATATGAGTTTGATTACAGGGTTAAACATGCTATAATATGTGCAAATAAAAATTATATGAATGCAGTAGAAACGACTTGAAACATTCCTCTTAGAGAAGATATCATCCTCACCAGAATAGTACGACGAGTATGGCGCCTTTCCCCCAAGATACGACTACCATCGAGATTGACAAGCACACTCCCTTCAATCTTATGAAGCATGCAACGTTTAAAGCCTAATCTCATGAATATAAAAGTGGAATTAGGAGTAGAAAAAGATGCACCGAACACCGTAGGGAAGCCGCTCGTGGCGCGTGTGCAAGGCCGACAACCATGCGCGTGGAGGGTGACGTACGATAGGTGAACACGGTGATCGGTGATAAGTGTGAGGCGAGCACGACAGTGTAAGGCTCAGTGGGAGAAGGAGAGCGATCTTTAAACCGCGATTGCAATAGGGAGACGAGAGAGCGAGAGAGAGGGCAGCGCCACGAGCGATTCCTTAGAGGAGTCAAAAGGTGCGTCGTTTCAGTAACAGTAATTAGGAAGGCCTAATAACACTTTAAGATGCACCCATGCATGCCCACAATAGTAACAACAATGAACTAGTTCAATGAATCGGCCCAATCTCACCAAGAAAGGGCAAAATTGTAAATAAAAGACAAAAAGGTGCTTAGAGTAAGGTGGGAGATCCTCACCATCACACCCGCGCTCCCACCTTGCTTAGCCCGACACACTTGGGTATGATGGGATCTAGCATAGCTTTATCATTGTCTATAAGATATATTCGTTGTAACACCACTCCCTCATTGTTCAAACAATGAGCTGCCGGTAGTGGTCCTAGGGACTCACTAGTTCTGCTAGATGAAAGGCACTTGGCCTTCCAAGGCAGGGCATCTAATCTGAACTAGATCAACAACAATATTTCACTGAAACATTGGAACGAAGAGAGTGGTAGACCTTTGACTACCAACTCCGACTATACTCAACCTCTGGGTTTTCCCCTTATGAAGTATAGGAAGAGCAAGTAACGAAAGGTTGCCACAAAGGGCAGTGACACGCATTCACTCTGTTAAAGAGGAACTACTTTTACCTGTCTTATATCGGATGAAACCGACCGCTGGAAGATTCGTTCTTGTCAGCAGTCGAAACCCAGGTACTAATGGCGATGACGTGCACGACTTATGATCGGACTTAAACCGACGGTGTCTTCGATATTTCACTGATGGGAGTCCCTAACATAACATTGGAGTTTTACAAGTCATTGTTCAGAATGCGATGGGGATAAACTAGCAAGGGAGAATTTAGTTTCTGCAGCTACCAGCACACGATCCCAGGCCTCTTTGATAACACTTGTATCTTATGTCTAAACTGATTAATTTTTAAGATTTCAGATTGTTTGATAAAATATCTAAAATAATATCTGATTTAATCACTTAATTTTTAAGATATAAGAAATCTTTTTTTTCATATTGATGGTTAGTCACCTACGGGACTGTCGACGGCCAGCCAGAATCTAGCAATTGTCATCGGAATCAGGCAATAGTCGCCGACAACTAGCCAGATTCTGGCAATAGTCGCCGACAGAATTTGGCGACTAGCATTGATCGTTGGCGGCTCGCTAGAATTCAGCAATAATCAGAAATAGTCGGCTGCAATTTGGCGGTTTTCGGTTGCCGAATTTCGGTGACTTGATTCAAAAAATAATTTTTAGAGTGTTCTAAATTTTGAACCCAAGACTTAGGAGTTGAAAAATGATATATTAACTAACTGTGCCACAAGATCTGCTCAATAAATATTAGTTCAGATGTTACTTAAGTTGGTTATCAAACGAACTTTTAATGAATATATTATATATCTTAATACTTTTTAAATTTTAAATTTAAAGAATGATGAGAACTAAGATTTCAAACTTCAAATTTAAATGTTATCAAACACCAACTTAATCTCTCGGACCCTTGGAATTATAAAGTTTTCCTTTATCTTTGTATTTTTTTATGTGAGACTAAAGACCCCATTCAAAACACAACACTTACATACCCTTTTATTTTATCAATTTTTTAGTTCTATTTCTTCGAAGTGCTCTCAAACTCCAACTCCTTTTACCCCAACATTTAGATATAATTGTGCGAGGGGAATTTGATCTCGTGATGTCCTTAAAAGGAAAATTGGATAAATGATTGATGAAAAACCACTCAGGTGCTTGATCTTATAATCCAACGGAAGAACATGAAACTGATGAGAAATATTTGTGTTGCATAGTGACATAGCAATCCGTGTGATATTATTAAGTATCATGAGAGTTAATGGATAAGACATATAGCGCACAAGGTGGCAATAGATAAATTATGGGAGACTTAAAAATTAAAAATTTGAACTCAAAAATATAATTTTTAGATTTAAAAATATTATTTTATAATTTAAAAATATCGAATAGTAATTTAGACTCTTAAATATTATCTTTAAACATAGCATATAAATAAAAAATTATTGATTGATTTTTCATAGCAATAATTTAAGTTCATAAATAGTATCTTTAGATTCAAAAATATTTTACTTAAGTTTAAAAACTATCGATTAGATTTTTAATAATTATTTTAGACTCATAAATATAATTTTTGATGTCTAAAATAATGGTTTTAAATTAAAAATAGTAGTCTATCGCTATTGTCCGTCCAATACGATTAATCTTGTTGCATATTTCTCTCGGATCGGGAAGGAGCTTCCACTTCACGTTGTCTTCGTACTCACCTTTTTGTAATTAAAGCTTGAGCCCTGAGGTACGATCTCCCGTTCATGAACATTATAATAACTCGTCTTCCAAGAAAGTAATATAATATAATAATATAATATAATATGAGAGAGAGAGAGAGAGAGAGACATCACATGGATTTGTAGAGGAACCGTCCTATCAATTATATGAAAGGTTGCAGATTCCCACGTACTTAATTAATAAGTTGCCAAGTTGGGCTTCCTATTGCATAGTAGTAATGATATTAACCTCTGAAGGAACCTCGACAAGTACGTTTGCTTCCAAAACGGGCAAGGCCGGCAGCTCAGATTGGGACTGCGAAGGTCCACGTGCCCTCCACTTCTCGAGGTCAAGTCCACCACAGCCACAATCAGGTGCAAGGGTTTTGAACCATGTCGCGACGCCACGCTCCAATTAACGTCCTTTGGAGAGAGAGCAATGGCGGTGAATCGGTCCATCGAATGTCAAAAAGTTGAAACTTCCCGTCAAAGAGAAAGATATAGTGCACTTTTCTATTGCACTTAAGTGTAATATGACTAAACACTCATCTCATGTGACACCACTCACATAGAGGGTGATAAAATGACAACTCAATGATTGAGTGCCACATGGAATGAGTACCTAGTCATATTGAAGTGCAATATGAAAGTGCACTAAACCTTTCTCCCCATCGAAACCTAAGATGAATTCTCAGTTACACACATGACACACCCCCCCCCCAAAAAAAAACCAAAAAAAAAAAAAAAAAAACAAGTTGAGCCTGGTCCCCTCAAAGCCCGTCTCCAACGGGATCCAACTTTTCATTTTGGCTAAAGGGATTTTTATACAAGGAGTGGCTAGATAGTTAAAACATTTCAATATACACTCTTAAGATATAAGTTCAAATCTTTGTCTCTATATTACTTCTAAAAAAAAGATTCCTATCCTTGAAAGCCATGGTCTTCTATCATGAGTCTCACAACCGACGTCAATGATCAAACTCTACCTCATATCTGAAGCTCGGGTCAGATCCGAGCCGATCTATACTTGGAATATTACCTTTAATATAAGCTTCTCTCTCTCACACACACACACTATGAAAGAGAGGGATGTGGGTCGAACATCTGATTTTCTTCACTTCAACACAATTCAATGAAGATATTGCGTTCTCGGAGTGCCACCGACACAAAAGGGCCATCGATGATGGACATGGTAATACCTCTTGATAAGACAATCTGATTCCAACTACTCTGCCGTCAGTGAGCTCGTCCGAATTCTTCGTACTCGGCATTGGGGGAAAATAGTTTCCCGTTTAACAATAAGCACAAAAGAAAAAGTTTGTCAACACAACATCACACTTGCAATCGAAGATTGGGCTGTTTATGTGATTTCAATGCGACCTGCCTTTCTCGTCCAGTGCAAAGGCCACGGAGCCAACTCAGGTCAGTTATCATCCCACTTTAAGTTATTCGAGCAAAATGGGAAAAAGAAAACTATTAACAGTAATGATACAGAAAACAAAACAAAGGAACCCATGATCCCATAGGTATAAACGTGACTATGGATGAAAGGGCTCGTTGTGGTGGTGATCACCACCCAAGAAACATACAACAAAAAGAAACTCTCCAACAGGATGAAAGTGCGAGGTGGCTTCCATCTCTCTGTCCCGAGGTCTTCATAAGAAAAGGGTAATGAAAATTAAGGAGATACAAAATTGTCCTCCACCTCATCATCAGATCCAAGGAAAAAGGAAGCCTACCGGCAGGGCTCTCCCCTTCTCGTTCCCTTCCTTATTATCCCAAACCCATTAAAAATTTGCAACGCTGCTCCTTATAGCAACATGGACTCTGGGTTCTCAATGTAACCCTTGAATGCCTTCAACCACTCTGCGCCGATCGCACCTATTATACATGCATTATTTGTGTCAGGCAGATGCAAAGAGAATCAAAGATGTGAAGACTGTCAGTGAGGTTAACAAGATTATGAAGCCCATACCGTCGATTACGCGGTGATCACAGCTTAATGTGACAGACATGAAGGAACCAAACTCAAATTGATCAGGGCCAGCACCAGGGATCACCCTCCTTTCAGCTGCCACAGAACCAAGAAAGAAATTCCAAATCAGTGCAAATTTATTATTGTGACAGACCTGGGTAGTCAGTTACTCAATATAATAAGCATCTTGCTGTAACAACAGTTCAGTACTAGAGGAGGAACTAGTCTAATAGAAAAAGAGCCATGACCTGTGACAAGGAAATGAGGAATTGGCAGCCAACTTTTGTACGTGGGCATGTGCAAGGCTAAGAAAAGCAATGACTTGTCTATATTGACGTAATATTCACTAACAACTAAGGCATAAAAACCAACTACAAAATTGGTCCAAAGGCCTGCCTTTAGAGTTACAAAGAATGAACCCCTACCAGAACCCACAGCCAGGATTGCTGCTTGAGGAGGATTAACTATAGCGCAGAATTGCTTGATGCCAAAAGGCCCCCCCAAATTAGACACAGTGAACGTGCCTCCCTGCAAATTCATTCCAATCCAAATACATTAAACAAATGCTACTCTGTTCATATTGACATCAGACAATTCAAGATTCATATGCCTACCTCATAATCTTCAGGCTTCAGGCTATTGTCTTTGGCCTTCTGTGCAAGAAGTTTCACCTCTGCAGCAATTGTTGATAATCCCTTTTTATCTGCATCCTACAGTCCCCCCAACAAATTGTCAGACAATAGACAAACAATGCAGACTGCAACTAGTAACTACCAAACAGAGGCCGTATTTTACCCTGACAACTGGAACGAACAATCCGTTTTCAGTCTGAACAGCAACATTTACGTTTACACTGTGGTACCTGCATTAATGTTCACAGACGAACATTAAGACTAGACCTCTCATATCCCCAAAAAAAACATCTGAACTTATAGTTACTTACTGCCGAATAAAGTCGTTCATCCATGAACTGTTGCACTGTGGAACTTTTCGCAGGACAAAGCAGCAGCCTGAGACAATGTATTGGAATACCAGTGACTTAATGTGACCTCAATGCGCAACAAAAGATATACAATAAGCTAAGAACCATTATCCTTTCTCAGGAGTATATTTCATGACCATAAAAGCCAAAGGATCCAAAAAAACAGGGAGAGAAGGAAGGCCTATTACACATGCACAAAATGCAAAACAAGTAAGCCTTGTTTAAGCCTTAAAGGACTTTCATTTGGTAAAATGTTTCAAAAGGAGGTTCTAGAACTAAAATAATTGAACTGCTAGGGAGTGATGCTTGCATGAATCCATGCCAAGAGGATAAGCTCGAAACAGGCCATATATTCTTAGTAGGAAAGAACGGCAGAAGCAACACATCAAGTTACAGCAAGATTACGACTATTTCTCCACCGAGCATATTCCCTTTAATTCGTGAAAATCATAATTGGGAAAGCACAAGCAGAACATAAAACAGAAGAAGATCCTTCAATAATGCCAATAGTTTCTCCAAGGGAAGTGCAGCAAACCTTTATAACCAGGTCATTGACAGATATCCTTTTCCCACCTGAGGCTTCTTGCAGAGCATTAAGTTGTGCACGCACACTGGACAGCAAGACAAGTCCAATAGGGTTACTATGCCAACTTATGATAAAGTATGGAAAAAACTAATAGATAATTGAACCATCACTCACCCCATAAGTTTGTCAACAGACGTGTCAACCGTCAAGTAATAATGAGGAATAGTTGCTTTGAGAGAAGCAGCCGTGAAGCTGTAATCTGCCAGTAAGTTTCCACCAAGAATATACTTCAAAATTTCTAAGAAGACAGAATGCAGGGGGTGCTAATGTACCATCTGCAAGCCCAAAAAATAGATGAACGATAAGGTGATGAAAAAGTATACTTTTCTTATCTGAGAGTTTGGAATGTCAGAGTAGTCCAATGAAGGAGCTGTAGTTGGTTCCTTTGCTTTCGGAGATGTCTTGGATGCCCGGGCTGCCACACAAAAGTGAATGAGCATTAACAATTTTGCTTGTGAAACATAAGGGCAAACAAATGCACTAGTAAATTGTATCCCGCGAGATCACACGTACAGAACTTTGAAGAAGCAAATATGGCTATCCCTGAAGAGCACATGCCTTCCTCCTAAAAAATCAGCCCCTAACAACAATGGATTCAGACCCAGTCACCCCGAGATATTTCACTTGATTACCTCTAATCCTCAGTCCTCCTGCCATCTAAGAACCAAAAATTGTAATCATCTTTCCATCCAAATAATTCTTTAGTTCTCTTTTATTCTCATTATTGTGCACCGATATGTAACCAAACTTGTTGTCTTACAAACTTCTATATTGTCTAATATTATTGACAATGAACTCGGTCCTTCATATCCTGCATGCATAGTTTCACACTTTCACTCTTTCAGAAGTTGTATTGCTGAAAGTTGTCATTACAAATAGCCAATGCAATTGTGGCGTGGTGATAAAGCATGATACGCCGATATGATCCAATCTGGCCCACTATGGCTGATCAGCCTGATTGTAGTGTCTTCTGCATGAAATCAATATGGTTCGCTGGCCCAATTTGGTCTGCATCATAAATCCTGTGATACACTGGTATGTCTGATACAGTTCGATCTGATATAATTTGGCAAACCATGAACAAGAAAAATCCCTGCTCCCATGGCATTTCATCATCACTTCACACCTTAGCTCCATGATTCAAGTTCAAGAATAATTTCATGAAATGGCATCAGGTACTGATCATTCACATGCATGTAGTCTCATTCTATCACAAGTACATAATTGCTGAACACTTCTCCTAAGGGAAAATGGGGTACCTATATATTTACTTCTTACTTTCTTTTGATCGTTTAGAAAGGGCAATAGGACTCATGAATCATTACAGCTGCTCCAGGTGGAATGGGCTTAAATTACACAACACATACAGTAATTTTCTTACATGCCAAGGATTCATTGGAACTTATAAGCATGTTCCTGTCTGCACTTCACCAGGAAGTTCTCACCGTCATTGGAGGGCTGATGCTACGTAAGGAAGCTGACCAGAAACTTTGCTCTTTGGATACTACCTTCAATCTAGCCAAGTTAAGGATTGATGATATAGAGACCATCATGTTGAGCAGCTAAGAATAACTTCTAAAATATAGGTTTTCTTCCTTTTTCCTGTAAAGTGTTGCAGCATCGCAAAAGAAAAATCCTTCACTTGACAAAACTCATATGTAGCACCATAAGCTATATTTTCCTCAAACCTGACTTGACCGAGTTGTGTAACTACTATTTCCTAATATCATGTCAGAACCAACTGGGCTTTCTGAATTTTTAATCAAGGCTTCCATCTCACTAACATCTGATTATCAGGTTTCACTGAAGCATACCAGGATAGGCTGAAGCATGCATCGCGAAATCCGCCGATCCAGAACTGGAAATGTTGATTCCGTACAGTCGATCTGATTCCAGGGGTAGCCCCCTGGATCATATAAATTCCAGTCATATCAACCATGGAATGCAGAATCACTGGGATCGGCCCTGGATCATACGATCCTGGATCGGATCGGCCATGGTCGCCCAGGCCAGATCGGCAGATTTTGGCAGATCCTGGTCGATTCCCAGCTGGGATCGGCCCGATCTGGATTGGATCGGCCCTTGCCGATCCCGATCCGATTTCGATCCTATATTCCATGATATCAACCGGAATGGACCGAATCGACAAGGATCGGCCGATCTACAGCCGAATCAGGCCCAGATCTTAGATGATAAAGGCCAGTCTGGCCCAATACGGGCCAGATCTTGGGTGCCTTAACACCCTAGCCGATCGCAACCAGCATATTGGCCGATCCAACTATTTTTTCCTTCAGCTGAAGAACTACATAAGGGATCAGTAGATCCAGGTGGAGGGAAAAAAGAGAGGCCGAAAAAACAACTCTTAGAAGATTCTCGGGAGAAAACCAAACCAGCAAAGTATAAAACAATTACAAGGAATCAGTGATTAAAAAATCAGTCACCTAAGCGACTAGGCAGGCTGACTAGTCAGCTCAGCGCCCCTAGCCACCTAGGCAGATCCCAACTCGAACTATTTCTGCAATATTTCATTTGACTTTATGCCCCCGTTTCAATTATACGTTTTCCAACCACCCTTCTGCCTTTTGCTTCCTCCAATTGCCAGCTATACATGGTCATCCTTCCACAAAGGACTCCAAGTCCGATCCTAGTGCAGCAGCTTTAAATCAAGTCATTTGATTCAGTCAGACTTTTTTCATGATGCTTATGCCTTTAGATATGAGATCTATATGCTATCGACATAATCAATTAGGAGGAGGCATGCACCAGAAATTAAAAAGAAAATCCTCAACGAACAACCGACACAGACTTGAGGCGCCCAACTAATCGCTTAGTCAATACGAATATACGATTAGTCAGTGAGGGGTTGTCCAACTTGAGCTGTCTAGTCCTTTTTAAAACATTGCAAGGGATAAGATCTGTTGTTTATGACATTAGACTTGGAAAGAAGTAACATCGAGTATAAACTCATACAGAAATTGTAGTTAAATATATCAGCAATGTGGCAGGTGGCAATCCTTGCTACTTGTGTTCATAACCTGTGAAGCTTCCATGGGAACTGTCAAAGCAGCTCTATATGCAATAACCAAAGGATGTATAAAGAACTATGCCCATTGTCAAAGACTTAATTGAGGTTCAATGTTCTTAAAAGACTTTAAAAACTATAGAGAAAATAAGTCTACCTAGGTAGTCTTCAATATCAGCCTTCAATATGCGTCCTTCTGGTCCAGTACCTTTAATGCTTGAAAGTGGCACCTATATTCATATAACCAATGATCAGACAAATTCCATACATTTTCCCCAGAAAGCATATCAGCTAGATAGAATTTGCACCAGAGGAAGAACAAAGAATGACATTAAAATTGTCAAATGCATGAATTAAGTGGCACATGTTTAGTAGTAATCTGAGAAGTAAAACACGATATATAATCACTTACATTATGATCCTCTGCTAGTTTTCTAGCCAAGGACTTGAGAAAATGCGATCTTCTCCTCGAGGGGCTTCTTCAGCTTTTGAAGTCACTGGTTCTGGAGTTCTAACAGGTTCAACTTCCTCTTTCTTTGTTGGGGTGGGCTCAGGTGGGGCCTTAGCCCCACTATCACCATCAGATGCAGAAACTTTGTAATCTTTGAACTTCCCAATGTTTTCTTCATCTTCCACAGTTATAGCAATAACCTAATTGGCAAAATATGTATCTCCTATTATTGTTTTCCGCCAAGATAGCTGAAAATAGAACTAGATTGCAGAGACCACTCTTGTAACTGATAAAATATTGGCAAGCCGTACTAGTATAAAGTAAAGAACTTGTGAACATGAATGAGTGTTTTTTGCACACATATTAGAGTAGCTCACAAGTATCATCGAAACAAGGCCTGTGTAATATATAATGCACAAGAATGATCACAGAAATGCTAATTCACTAAAGTGATAATAAGAGGGGAGATGGCAAAATCGAAATTCAGTTAGTTCTGCAGCTGTCGACTGGGTGCAAGGATCCAAGTTCTTGAAAATAGCCAATTTGGATTCCAAATTAAATTTACGCACAGAGATCGTGTTCCTAGAGCCCGACACAGTTTCAAGTAGGATCCAGATCTTGCAAGCATCTACGGTGAATATCCCAACATAGGGTTAGATACTTCACTACAATAGTAATCGTCAGTCTATGCTCAAAAACTTTGGTGGAACTCCACAATATATCTTACTTCAGTGACCTGTATCTAGATGCATGTGCTTGAAACTGGAAGATCCAAATAACCTACCTAATAGCAGATTGAACTTATGCAACCTACAGGAACATGGTTCATGAAAAAATGGGAAACCTTGCAATTTTTTCACAGGTGGGGATGAACATTTTTTGCCCTAGAACTCATAGGACATACGAACACCAGGATTAACAACTTAAGATAAGAGTCTTGTCAACAATGTAGGTAGTTAAAGTGGAGCATCTCAAGAGGATGAGATGAGAAAGATAGATGGAAAATAGCTTCCTTTCAGATGGAAATAGTAGCTTGAACTAATTATAAATGATTCTGATTAGTATACTAACTAGTCTTTATGATTTTCAATGATTTGTTTCCACAACTTGTATTTTATTCCAATGATAACTGGGCACATGCCCATTAAGGACCAGGGGCAGGAGGCACTTTGCTGATATTAACCGACACCTACTTAGCGACGTGCTCCCCTCAACATGGGGGTTCAAGGCTAGTGCAAAGCAAGTTGGTCCTACTGACTCTTAGTATCAACTGGTTCAGAGGATCCAAGACTCCATACAATAACACCTGTCAACTTCCGTCCATATTCCCAAATAAAACAATTGCCCTGAGCACACATCTGCAACTCTGCTTTGTCCTTCGATGTCTTTTTTCACTATTAAACTTCTAAGCACTTGACATCCACTGATTGACCCTCTGCCACCACTTAGTCCAGCCTAAGTACCTAGAAGCCAATAGCAACTGCCAATATTTAGCATCCTGACTGATGAGGGACGATGATGGTTGAAGAAGATGGCGTAGGGGAAGAAGGAAGACCCGACGGCAATCAACTCAGCGTGGGGAAGAAGGAAGACCCGAAGGCAATCAACTCAGCCATGGGAAAGAAGAAACAGTGGTCGGCTCAGCGGGGGGGGGGGGGGGGGCAACCATGATTAGGGTAAACACAATAACATTCTTCATCTCTTCATTTCCTGTAATAGAGGGATACAAGACTATTTATAGGGATTAGGCTATTCCTAACCCTAACATGACTGCATAATAATTTTCTAACCAAAATATCCTTGGACCTAAAATAATACGAAATTTATATCAAAATTACAAAAGATAGAAAAGACTCAAACTATGAGGCCTATTTTAACATGGCCCAATTTATTACAAAGAACATTTGACTCCAAACTAAGGCTAACTTCCATACCCAACGTCCATGTCTAGCACCAATCCACACTGTCCATAGTCCCACTTCCACATCATTCTCCCCCTCTTCGAAAAATCCGTCCTAGAATTTTGAAGTGTCGTAGGAGGACAAAGTCGAACACCAGAGTGTGCATATTAAAACTCCATGCAAACAATCAAATCAGAAATCTCAAACTGTCGTTGCTTTTGTGAGTCACAGTTGGACCCCGAAAAATTACAATGCGCATTTTTTTAGGAATGCCGGAAAATATTCATATTGATCCGATGTTTACTTATATAATATTGGATCTCGGTCTTTTGATAAGTCAAGAGAAGGGATTATTACGAAGGCCGATGTCAAATCTTTCGACGGTGTACAAGTTCAACAAGAACAACGCTTCAGAGAAGATTACAAATTTTTCGATGGTACGAGGTCAACAAGACCAATACTTCGAAGAAGAATACAACCCCTACTTTGCTTGCAAGAGGAAGCACCAAGCACTTGCAAGACAACACAATACAACTCTTCGTCGGAAGGGCGCCAAGCAATGAAGCCCAAGTCCTCTCGTCACAAGGAGTGTGAAGAGCAACAACCCCCGGCGAAATACTTGGGGGATATATTTATAGAAGAGCCAAGGAGGGAGTCCTCCAAGTAGGGAATTCCTACCCAGATGGATGGTCCATCCGAGTAGAGGGGAATTTCCCCTACTCGAATGGATGTCCATCCGAGTAGGGAGTTCTCCATACGAGTAGGGAGCCCGACTCGAATGAACACCGCATCCAAGTAGGAGTCTCCCCCCCCCTACTCAGATGGAGGACCATCCGAGTAGGGGGTCTTACCTAGATGGATGCCCATCGGGTAGATCTCCCTCCTCACATTCTCTCAAAACTCTATAAATACCCCCTTCCGAACAACGAAAAAGGGGAGAATGGTCGAAGAGTTGATGATTGATCGCTCGGCGTGAAGTGTTCGTACTCGGCAAGCCAAGGTCGACCTCAAATGTGAAACTCCCTTGTATATTCCCCCATGTTGAGCGGGATTCCATGGGGGATAAAATATTAAATGTTCATGTGTTTAAACATCTCCATGTTGAGCGGGACTCCATGAAGATGAAAATGTTGTATGTTCATGTGTTCATATGTTTTAAACATCTTCATGTTGAACAGGACTCCATGGAGATGAAAATTTATATGTTCATGTGTTCATGTGTTTAAATATTTTCCATGTTGAGCAGGACTCCATGGAGATAAAATATTTAAACATTCGCGTGTTCATTTCCCTCATGTCGAGCTAGACTCCATGAGGATGAAGTGTTCGTATGTTCATATGTGCGTACCTCCATGGGGAGACTCTGCCCATGCAGAGACTCTACCCGAGGTACGATCGTATGATCATTGTATGTTCATATGTGCGTACCTCGATGGGGAAGCTCTATCCATGCGGAGACTCTGCCCGAGACACGATCATATGATCGTATGTTCATATGTGCATGCCCCCATGGGGAGACTCTTCCCATACGGAGGCTCTGCCCGAGATACGACCATATGTTCATTTTAAATGTTCATGTGTGTTTCTATGCGGAAATCCATACGGAAACTCTGCTCGACACACAATTCGTCTAAACATTAAATTCTCGAGTTTATACATGTTGTTCTAAGAAAAATATGTTAAAATATGAAAAGGAGCACATGTTCTCCAAAATCATGTTGCCCTGGCCATCATAAAATACAAATCCCAACTTTATTATCAAAGGTGTCGGATTTAATTCAATGTAAATTAACACCGACTCCGGCCGGTGGAGAAATGGTCCAGTACACGATACCCAAATCGACTGATAAAATAAACATTCGGAACAAATACACTAAATCAAGGCGCAACCGTCCAATAATGAACACATCAAATCTCATATCAAGCGAGTTCCAAAATTAAATCAATTGGCACGCCCACGCACATAAAAATACATCCACATACCACCTAAAAAACCTTATTTAAAAAGATGGAATTCTGTCTGTTCCAACAGTCACAGAAATCAAAATCAACTAGAGAAGGCTCCAACATCAAATCATCTACAGACTGGTCAACTAGTGGCGCAGTGCGACATAAAAGAGGTGCATCAAAAACAACTTCAGAGATATGATCCAATCCAGACTCGACAAATATTGCATGATCCCAACTGTCAGTGAGAGGAGAGACACACCCAACCTCAAAAGATGGACCTCCCGCAAATAGTGAATCATCAAACAAATCTAGACCAGAAGTAATAAACAAACTCTGATCCAAACATCAACAGAGGATGTGGTAACCTTATGCAGCAAGACTTGTAGTGTCTTCTTGATATTATGAATAAATTGTCGATCTACGTTTGGAAAGCGAAATTTACCCTTGAGATGTGACAGTTGAATGATGTAGTGAGACCGATAAGGGGCGACGATAGAATGTCTCTCTGTCACCCATTTTCATCCCAGACTAATGCGAGTG
>JACBKR010002444.1:0-34863 GCA_014218235.1 Colocasia esculenta | reverse complement strand
ATGAAATTAAACTCATTTCCAAGTATGATCCAATCAAATATCTGCTAAGGCAATCCATATTGTCGGGAAGACTCGCGAAATGGGCGCTCCTCCTCATGGAATTGATATCACTACATCCCACAAAGGGCAATCAAAGGGCAAGGCTTGGCTGAATTTTTGGCAGCACATCCAGTGCCAGAAGATTCCCCTTTATCTATAAATCTCCCAGAAGAAGAAACTCTTTCTCCTGCAAGTGAAAATTCAATGCTCAAAGAGGTTGCCACAATTGAGCTACCCTCTTGAGAATTATATTTGACAGAGCTTCCCGAACTCTTCATTATACTGATGGTTCCACACGCTACTGGAGGGTAGGGATCGCCTTAGTCACTCCATATGGAGGGGTCTTGTATAATTCCTGTGCTCTCATGAAGCCACTCACAAATAATGAAGCTGAATATGAAGCTCTAATTATTGGGCTCCGGTTGGCTCTCGAAATGGGAATCAAAGGCATACAAGTTTATGGTGACTCGCAGCTGGTCATCCGACAAATACTGGGCCAGTATGAAGTCCGTAAACCACAATTGCTCCATATTATACCACAGCCATAAAGCTCAAAGAAAAATTCAACTTCTTCGACATATCTCACGTGCCGAGAAGTGAAAATTCTTAGGCTGATGCTTTAGCCAAATGGCCTCTGCTATAAAATTGCCTCTGAAGGGGAATTGGACATAAGGTCCGTCACAGAAGGCTCATGCCGAGTATCCTCGACGCTGAGTCTAATGTACAATCGAAGAAGTATATACTACAGAGCAAGATACAACAAATGAATCTGAAGATTGGCGCGAGCCGTCATCAAAATCAAGAAAGGTTGGCTACCTTCTGATCGAGCACAAAGAATTCAGCTCTTGCGTAGGGCTACATCATATCAAATAATAGCAGATCAACTATATAGGCTGGTCCATGAAAAGAAAGGACCAGTCCTCCTTAGATGCTTATCCCCAAAGAAGCTAAAATCATCATGAAAGAAGTTCACTCGGCCTGTGTGGTGCACATCAGACGGGAGAAAAGATGAAAATCAATATTAAGTTAAAAGGCTTTTACTGGCCTACATGTATGCGGATTGCATCCAATATGCCGTACATGTCATCAGTGTCAAGCATTTGGCCCTATACCGAGGAAACCACCAATGTATTACATCCCACTGCGCCAACCTGACCGTTCCCGAATGGGGTATGGATATTGTGGGACCATTCCCACCCTCATCTCAAGGCCATAAGTTCATACTGGCTGCTACAGATTACTTCTCTCGGTGGGCTGAAGTTATCCCATTGAGGGAGGTAACCGGAGAATCGGTCGCCAAATTTGTTAAGCATAACATAATATACAGATTTGGAACTCCTCACAGGATCATATCTGACAATGGGTCACAATTCAGAAAAAAAACAATATATGCCTTGGCAGCCAATTTCATATTGATTGGAGAACATCTTCAGTATATAATCCACAGGCAAATGGGTTGGCAGAAGCCTTCAACAAAACCCTCTGTAAGCTGCTTGTCAAGATAATCAGCAATAGGAAACGGGAATGGGGAGAAAAGGTTCATGAAGCCTTATGGGCTTATCGAACTGTGTATAAAACCCCTACCGGATGTTCGCCCTTCTCCTTGGTATATGGAGCTGAGGCCATGATCCCTATAGAAATTGAAATGACATCCTATCGGGTGGCGGTCCAAGGTGAGCTACAAAATCAAGATCAAGATCAAATGGAAAGGAGACTGAGGAGCTCTCCAATCTAGAAGGAAGGCGCCTTGAAGCATACAAGTCTCTCAAGTATATCAGGCTAGAATGGTTCGAGCGTTCGACAAATTAGCAAGACCCAGAGCTTTTAAGCAAGGGGATCTTGTCATGGTCAAATGCAGAGAAGCAATGGCTGGAAAGTCATGCGGCAAACTGCAACCCACTTGGCTCGGTCCATATATCATCACTCTGGCATATGAAGGAGGGCATATCGGCTAGTGGACCATAAAGGTATTGTGCCCTTTCCCCCGCTCAACGGAAAACACCTGAAGTTGTATCATGCGCCAGAACATGAAATCCCTGGCCAGCCACCAAGACAAAAACCCAATTACCCAAAAAGGCACGAAGCCGAAAGAAAATGGAAAAATGGTGAAATGAAGTTTGCTGTAGATGGGGACAAAGGAATCAAACTTCCACTTGCCCGTCATATACCCCAAACCTTCAGTCCCTATCGAGCATGAAGCCAAAGACATTCCATGTACAAGCCTAAAAAAAGAAAAGCCAATGAAAGATGGAGGGTTATTTTGCGTATCCCGCAAATGAGGTTCCAAGTTACAATGATAAGCCATGTTCAAATACAATCCCAAAATCATAGCCAACAAACACAAAGGTAGGCTATGTCAAACCTAATCAATCATGACATAGCCAACAAACCAAAAAGGTAGGATATGTCAAATCCAAAATACCAAAACCATAGCCAACAAACCAAAAAGGTAGGCTATGTCAAATCCAAACCAAAACTGTAGCCAACAAACCAAAAAGGTAGGTTATGTTAAATCCAAAATACCAAAACCATAGCCAACAAACCACAAATGTAGGCTATGTCAAAACCATACCAAAACCATAGCTAACAAACCAAAAAGGTAGGCTATGTCAAATCCAAACCAAAACCATAGCCAACAACCACAAAGGTAGGCTATGTCAAACCTATATCACATCATAACCATAGCCAATAAACCCAAAAGGTAGGCTATGTCAAATCCAAAATACAAAAAAAAAAAAAAAACCCATAGCCAACAAACCACAAAGGTAGGCTATGCCAAAACCCAAATATCATGACCATAGCCAACAAAACACAAAGGTAGGCTATATCAAATCCAAAACCAAAACCAAAACTAAAATAAACTAAACCCCAAATCTAAACCTAAACTCCATACCAAAGTCCACAACAATACCCAAAGTTAAAAAAAAAAGGTAAAGGAAGGGGTTAAAAATAAAGACCTCGATGGACTTAAGTATACGATTCTTGTATACTTAAGGGTAAAAAGATAAAAAAAAACCCAGCTGAGGTGAAAACCCGAGAGGGCGCTTCAGGCAAAATGGATAACCCCTCAACGTGAAAATCCGAAAGGGCGCGTTGGAAAAAGCTAAAGGGGGCTAGTCTTGGTGAAAACCCGAAAGGCGCTAAGGGGGTAATGTGACAAGAAAAAGGAAAGAAAAAGAAAAATGAAAAGGAGGGTTTCTCAATCCTTCATTCATACATTCATAAAGTTACAAGTCACCACATTACAAACTTGCAGAGGGTGACATATACCGCATGCAGAATAGAAAGGAGATCAAGACAGCAAGCCCAATATACAAATATTGTGCTGTGAAACAAAGGCAGGAAGGCTTCTTCCTCTCCAGCACTTCAAATCCAAATGCAAACCCCTTATCCCGGCACCAAGCCATCAAGGAGGGGCGAAATTCAAATCCCAAAGCCAAACAATAAACACCATTCCAGAGCCCATTCAAAACCAAGTCCAGGGCTAAATCATACCCATATCTCATATCCATATCCAAACCTAAATTCAAAATACCACAGAGTAAGGCAACATACTCATATTCAAACCCAAATCCACATCCAAATCCAAATTCCAAATCCGAATTTCCAATCATTGCCCAAATTCAAATCTCAAACCACATCTGAAACCATCACCCATTCCACAACTAAACCTTTGGCCATCCAACCAGCCAAGTCAGTCGAGTCCTCAACAGCCTTGGGTAAAAAAAAAAAGAAAAGAAAGAAGGGGTTAAAAAATAGAGATACCCCGATGGACTTAAGTATACGGCTCACTGTATGCTTGAGGGTAAAAAGATCAAAAAATCTGGCTGAGGTGAAAACCTGAAAGGGCGCTTCAGGCAAAATGGATAACCCCTTAACGTGAAAACCCGAAAGGGCGCGTTGGAAAAAGCTAAAGGGGGCCAGCCTTGGTGAAAACCCGAAAGGGCGCTAAGGCTGGTAATGTGAAAAAAAAGGAGAAGAAGACAGAAGAGAGAAGGAAAGAAGGAACTTCCTTGTCCTTCATGTTACATTCATAAAGTCATAGGTCACCCTATTACAGAATCACAAAGGGTGACAGATAGTCACACACTATATACAAGACGAAAAGCAAATCAGGACAGCAAGCCTAATATACAAAGGTTATGTTGAGAAACAAAGGCAGGAGGGCGTCTTCTTCTGCAGCCGCTCTGCCTTCTTAGCTTTGGAAGATCTGGGCCGGCAAGAGTCGTTTCCATCTCTAACATAGAGGCCTCCCTCTTCGGGGCCTTCAACTTCATTTCTGGCATTTTGATCCTGACAAGATATTGCCTCGCCAAGCTCGCGTTCCAGCGATCAATACTTTTTCCTCTCGCGGCCATCCGCAGTTCTCGCGTCTTCCGACGCTTGCGTGCTTCAACAACCCGAAGGTCACCGGCATCAGTGTCACTCTCCAGAGCTTCAATTCGCGGGCCCAGGTCATTTTGACCTGACGGGTGTACACTCTGTTCCAAATATCATTGATGAAATTCATCCAACGCTCCTGTTGGACTCCCATGCCAAAAACAAACCCAGTATGTTGCTCCAGTGCCTCTCGTATAACCTCAATAGGCGCCGGGTCCGGGGAATCCACTAATGTCGTTATTCGGCCAACAAGGAATTCCCAGCAGCCATCATCAGCAAAATGTGGGGCTGGTTGCGCCCTTCTGGGCCATCTTATACCATGCTCAGGGGGAGCACCAATCTCCAAGGGCGGAGAGCTGTCCTCGTCAGAATTTGGCACAGTATCTGCCCAAGAAAAGAAATCAGCAGAAAGGAAAAATCTGTCAGCAAAACAAAGCTAGTAAAACACCAAGTCAATGATGCAAGCCATAAAGCTCGGCTCTTCCTCACCTGGAATAGGTTTTCGCCTTCCTCCTCAGCTTCAAATTCTAAAGGTTGAGTGAGGTTTGATGGTCCTGGACAGGGATCTTGAGAGGAACTGGGAAAATATTGCGGACTGAATGAAGTTGCTTCCCATCATATGGGAAAGTTGGAGGGTCACAGGTATAATCTGCTTGTTGAAGACCTCCACCTCCACTTGTTATATCGCCCACTTGAAAGGCGGATTGAGCTGATAAGTCCAAGAGCGGGCTCATTGAAATTCCCCAACTCGGGATGGAGAAGCTCGCCCCTGGGACAGAATACGAATTTGTCGTTCCCCAGCCGAATAGTTGATCACAGAATTCCGTCCCTTTTAAAGCAAATACAGCAAGGGGAAGGATTCGTCATAAAAGAAATATGACATGGGAAAACTCTATGCGAGTTTAAGAAAATAGGCTCACCAAAAGAAGTCGCCTCTACAGGAGGTTCCTTGACAGGTCTCGGAATATAGACCTCAATAGGAGCAAAAGAATACTCTTCCACTGAAGCCCCCAGTTCTGCATATGTAAACCCTGGGTAGTCAGCATCTGCTTCTACCATCCCAGAAAATGCGAAATGAGAGGAGCTCCATCAGTCCCCTCTTCGGGCAAAGGGTCTGCCCTAGCCTATAGAGTGCTCCCGTTTCCTCGCCATGAAAGACAGAGGGACTCTCAAGCAAAGAATCGCACTCATCTGCAAGAGATGGAGTGGTGCTCACTCCGTCGGCCTCATCACCTGATACGGGAAAATATAAAGGGGAAAAGTCACTATAAAGAGTGATGATGAAAGAAAAAAGAGAAGCTGAGGAATGATAAAAGAGTATACCACTCGAGGAGGCACATATAACCTCTTTAGCCTTTTCGACTCTTCTATTAGGAAGAAGAAAGAACATTAGGGCGAATCCCGCTTCGCCTGTTCTTGTGGTCTTCAAAGCAGGAGCAGCTGGAAGACGAGACTGGAGTATAAAAAAAAAGAAGAAGAAAAAAGGGAAGAAGAGAGAAGAAGAAAAAAAAGGGGGGGGGGGGGTACCGGTGATTCTGATGAAGGCCGTGGTACCAATTGAGGAAAGGCGGTGCTGCAAGCACTTCCTACTTTCTTCATAATATTTCGGACATCTTGAAATGTCTCAGCATTTTCCAGTCGGGGAATATATTCCAGAGGGTCGGCATTGCCAATCACATTAATGAGATGCCTCTCCCATCGTGCCCATCCGGGATGACCGATGCTCTCTGGAGGCAGCCTCGTTGACAAAGGTACTGTAAAAGAATGACCGCAGTCAGATAGCAAGTGGCTCCACCAGCAATATTTTGAAGGCTCATTATCAATAGTCATGGCTTTTGTCCAGAAAAGCTCTATAGGCGCGAGGAGCGTCGTTTCTCCTTGGTAATAGCGCCTATTATTCTCAGTGTCGGATTTAGTCGGCGCTTTGGCATTACAACGACGCTTGTATGAGGCGGCTATACTGGAAAAATGCTAATCCAGTATTCCTCGCTGATATGAATCAAGGGTCGGCTGGGCTTCTCAAGCCGGGAGTCTCCTTCTGCCTAATATCTCGAGGAGCAAGTCGGAAAATGCTATTCCGATCAGACCACCATCGGGCATAAAATATATCTACACGCCCAACTGCTCCCGACGCAGGAAGGGCATACGCAGAACTGGTCTCTGGCCGGCAGAAATAATTCCGCCAACTTGCCGCGATCATGTGAACATCATGGCCCCGATGGAGTCGAAGCAACAGTGGAAACTCCGTAGGTGGGGGAATAGATTGATCATAGCCGAAGTTCCTGGCGAATCGCGAAGGATAATAAGGCTCTGTGATGAGAGTCGATCCCAGGCGATATGTCAGCACCCCGTGCCGAATACAACATAACCAGTCCTGATATATAGACTGGCTAGAATTATCACTGTTTGACAGATGATACTCCATCTCATTGCGGGTCCGGGTACAATAAGGCCTGATACCTTTAGATACATTGCCAAATGGAAGCAGTCCCTGCTCATTATTTGGGAGGAAAGATAACTAGACCGGGCACCTACCAGCTCCGTCACAACATTTCCAGCAGGATGACCCCTAAACAATAAAATTAATGGAGCAAATGGGTGAGGCAAATCAATTGTCTGACATAACCCGGGCAGCAGAAGGTCAGCCCAGGCACTCAGATAGTGGGTGGGCAATGCGCTTTTCTATCCCGAGGATTGGGATGTGTGCTCAATGATCCCAGCCCATGGAATATATTGGCTAAAGCTACAGGAGCCAAAGCAAGTTGATTACCCTCAGCCAGAAGACAGGCAGGATAAATCAATCCCGGTCGAAGATATTCTTCTTCTTCGTGAGGAACAACAAAGCTGGATAACCAATACACCAAGTAAGCAGCCAAATATGTGCGGTCGGGCAGCCGCCGAGGATTCCATCCCAATATCCGTTGGGGCACAGATATATCGTCCCCGAGAAGGCCTTTTCACTTCCAGTTGGATAATCTTCTAGACGACGGTCTTTCCTGAAAAACTCTCAAAGAAGCAGAACGGTCCTTTGTAGAAATATCGGACCCAGGCACTTTGGCTAACTCTCATAGTTGCTAAAGAAGAGGAGGTTCCGTCTTTCTTCCAACAAGGGCCAGGTCCCGCCATACCTTCGTCAGAAAGCGAAGGCTATAGGGGTGAACATACGGCCAGAGCCGTTGCTACAATAACTGTGCAAGTCATTTAGCACAACCTCTTCATAAGGCTGCCCCGATATTGGCAGACCAGAAATTTGATGAAGGCTTCATAAATCAATAGAGGTCTCGCCTTCGGCAGTCCCAAAGTATTCCACCGAGAGCTGAACCTCTCTACCAAAGCCCGAAGGATGCCCGTATAACCGGGTAGTCATACAGTGCTGCTTCGACGGCCCCATAAATACCTAATGCCTTCAGCATATCACCATAATGATGCAGAACACCCGTCAGCCACTCTGTCGCTCCATAGCGGAAGATGTGAGAGGGTATGACTGACCAGTGGCCATACCAACTGGCAGAGGTATAATCAACAATACGGTCCAGAAGGCACCGAATGTCATGGCTCCCAGCAGCATATCGAGCATCAGCAGGCATCAGATAAGTGCCATCAGTCTTCTCTGTAACCCGGTGGCGATTCTGCAAACTCCAGATCGCCGGAGAAAATTTCCGCGATCGAGTAAAACAATCAACTCACAGTGGAAAGGACCAAGATCGTCCGCTGTGGGCATCCTCTTCGGAGCATTAAATCCCAGAGGAAAACTGGGATAGGAAAAAGCACAGGTGCCCAGGAGGCTGTCTCGAGACTTCAGAATGGCAATTTCTAAATACCGTCTTTCTGCTGAAAGACAAAAATCACCTGCCTTCGTGGAAGGCGGAATGAATTGCTGAATAAAGGAGATCAGCTCCTTATCTGATGGGAAGTGGCTTGGATAATCTCCCGTCCGCACATATCGGTAATAGCCTTTCCGGCGGCGGATACGGGAATAGTCAACTTCACCGTGTGAGGAAAGACCCTTGGGGTCGATTGTTGCTATGACATTATAACCACTGTCCAATAAGGATAGGTAGCTTTGGTGATGCGAGGCATCGTCAACGCAGGCATCATTATCCCCTTTGGGACGACTCCATCACGGGTCTTTTGGCTGTGGTTGTCACGACCCAAGAAGCTCTCTTGAGAGGCATGATGAAAGCCTGGAAAGACATGTGCAACAGAAAAAAGGAAATCAGAAGAAGCAAAGGTGCCAAATCCAGCTAAGCAGAAATCCAGGATCAAAGCACTACAAAAATGCTCCGGAATGCAAAGCGAGGATTTACACGGGGGCCGCGTGTCGTCACTTTTAGTTCTGACATGTGTCCCGGGGGGCATTTGTTGAACGGTAAAAGTGTGACACGCTTATATCAGTAGAAATTATGAAATCCATCAGATAATGGTCCGACAACTTGGCTAGTTGAAGCCTATTTTTGGCAGACAATCGTTCAAGTGATTGATATGATGAAAGGGGTCGTTGAACCGTGAAAATTAAATGCTGGTTATCAACGGGCTTGATTTCAATATATTATCAACAGCCTGCTCAGAGGCCAAATAAGTTGTGATTTAAAATGACCCCAAGGTTATTAAGTTACAAACTTATCCGCGGGATTCTTCCCCAAAGTTCAGCAGGAGAGTTCCGGCCCTTAAAACGGCGCCCGGGTTCCCGGTTAATTGAAAGTACAAAGAGAACATGTCTCTGTCCAGAGTACAAGCGCGGAAGAAATCCGGCAGCACAAGGTCTATAGACCGAGTACGAAAGACAAGTACAAAGAACAAGTTCGAGGAAGAACTCCGAGGCTTGCAAAAGCACCCTCCGATCGGGCAAAACTTCGAGAAGTCGAGCAGAACTCCAAGAGAGAAAGAAAAACACCAGCACCTCCGGCAAGGATGGGCATTGTAAATGGGGTGTGGGGGGGTATTTATAAGAAAAAAAACCCCTCCCCTCCCCCCTCTCCATCGGTTAGGAGACCCCTAACCGATGGTGACATCACAATGATGTCACCATCGGTTAGGAGCCCTTAACCGATGGTGACATCCCTATGATGTCACCATCGGTTAAGGGGTTCTCCCTTAACCGATGGTGAATCACCATCGGTTAGGGGACCCCAACCGATGGTGACCTCAATGATGAGGTCAGTCCCCTTTAACCGATGGTGACCTCATCATTGAGGTCACCATCGGTTAAGGGGTGATGGCCCCTAACCGATGGTGACTCACCATCGGTTGGGGGAGGCCAACCGATGGTGACCTACATCGGTTGGGGGAGGGGCTCTCTCCTCACTCTCCCGCATGTAAGGGGTTTCATCCCTTATAAATACCCCCCCATTCCATGAAGAAAGGGGGTCTTCTATGCTCTTCGGCGAAGCCCTGTCAAAAAAAAATATCATATTTTTGCCCAACTCCCCTTCCATTCTCCTTCTCCTTTTCCAATTCCCCTCGGTGTTGTGAAGGTATAAACCCATTTTTTAGCCCGATAGGTCAAACGTGGGGAGGAGAGTCACCGGCGCAATCGTCATCGATATTCCTTCTTAATCTCCATCCCCCACATCGAGCAAGTCTCTGTGGGGTGATATTCCCGGGGTTTAAATACCGTCCATATCGAGCAAGTCTCTATGGACACATGGTATTTAAATACCCATGTTCTCCCCGCCCATCGAGAAGTCTTTGGGATGGTGGATTTTGTGCTTGTATGTATATGTTTTCTTGAGGAGACTCTGCCCAAGCGGAGGTTCTGCTCAAGGACATATTCGTATATTCACAAATTTGTGTTCTTATATATATGTTTCTTAAGACGAAACTCTGCCCAAGTGGAGATTCTTTCCAAACACATATATAAAGATCGCAAATTGTAATTATACAAATATGTTTCTTAAGGAGAATCTCGCTCAGGCAAAAATCTCTCTCAGGGGACGTATCCATATAAATACAAACCTGTGTTACATGTATATGTTTCTTAGGGGAAAAACTGCCCAAGCGGAGGTTCTGCCCAAGAACATATTCGTATATTCACAAATTTGTGTCTAATGTATATATTCCTTAGAGGAGGAAACTTTGCCCAAGTGGAGATTCCCCTAAAAATATATCCATAGAATCACAAATTTGTGTTTATACGTGTAGTTTCTTAGGGGGAATTCTGTCGGACAGAAACTCCCTCTAAGTTTATATCCATAAATCACGAATTTTGTACTTTATACATGTGTTTCTTAGTGGAAACTTGCCCAAATGGAGTCTCCGCCCAAGGACATATCTATATGATCATAAATTTGCATTTATATGCATATACTTCTCAAAAGGGATCCTACGTGCGAGCAGTGGTGCCTCTTATCGGATACTTTGCCTAAGCAGAGACACCGTTGAGAATATATACATAAAACGTAAATTCATGTTTATATGTACATATGTTCCTTAGGGAAAAGTCCCTCTAAACGGATATTTGTCCAAAGATATATCTGTATAATCATAATTCGCATTTATATGCATATATGTCTCAAAAGGGATTCCGTTCAAATGAAGGTACCTTTTACGGATACTCTGCTCAAACAGAGATACCGTCCGAGAATATATTCATAAATTGCAAATTTGTGTTTATACACATGTACCTTCTTAGGGCAAAATCCCTCTGGGCAAAGATTCTCCGAGGACACATGGATATAAACATATGTTCACATGAATACATCTCTATGAGGACACTGCCTAAGCAGAGACTTGCCAGAACATATTCACATACTCATAAATACTGTGTTGTATACACACATCCAAAGAAAAAGGAGAATAAAATAAGAACTGTGTTCAAGCATTCCAAACAGGGGAACATACGCACCTCCACGAGGACTATACCCGTGGAAATGAACTTCGGCAGGAATCACAATCTGACAAGAACCTCCATGGAGATACATTCATATGATCTCTGGAAATCATACCCACAAGAATGAGAAATGAGGAGAAAAGAAACTCTACTTCAAATTCGGATTTTGCTCAAAAAAAGGACCGTAAGAAACCTCATATAAAAATTGACACAGGAATCCTTCTAATACGGAAAGTCACTCTGGGTCATAATACCCCAAGTTCAAAACCAATATCCACGGGTATATACCGTCCACAATAACAATTTTCATGTTTTCCCAAATAAAAGTTTCTAATCAACTTTTTGCAAAAAGAAGAAAGACCTCGAATAGGTCCACGGGTATATACCCGTTCCCTTCTCAAAAATCCCACTTTGGACTCCAAAAAGGCAGTCATTTAAAAAAAAAATGAGATACTCAAAGCAATGCATTTCAAAATAATCAAAGAAAAAAAACATGTCACGATTAGGATTTCTAAAAAAACATGCATATCTTCTTCCTTTACTATGAATGGTATTCGGGTTAAAAATCGGTGTTAAATAATATCAAGAGTTTAACTCGATGTAATGTAACATCGATTCGGTCGATGGAGACAGAGGTCCAGCACATGCTACTCTAATCGCCTGACGAGAATAGACATGGGACTCAAGGAGTTCAGATAAAAAACGGCGCACCCGTCCGTTCCACGGACACCAAAATTCCTCTTCCGCATTGCGCGGACTTTTTCTTATGTCTGCTAGACAGGCTGGCACGCCCCACAAATCCAAAAAAAAAAAAAAATTCAAAGCATGTGAAATGAATGAATGCACGAAGCAACCAAATAGAAATGAAACGAACGAAACACCCAAAATCGGGTGAGGAAATCCCCCATGTCAACACCCCTTCAACCGATGGTGACTCATCATCGGTTGGGGGATATCTCCCCCAACCGATGGTGACCTCATCATGAGGTCACCATCGGTTAGGGGACCCCAACCGATGGTGACCTCATGTGAGGTCACCATCGGTTTAAGGGAATCACCATCGGTTGGCAACTCCAACTGATTGTGACCTCATCATTGAGGTCACCATCGGTTAAGGGGTGATGATCCCTTAACCGATGGTGATTCACCATCGGTTGGGGGAGGGGCTCTCTCCTCTCCCTCCTACGCAATGTAAGGGGTCATCCTCTATAAATAACCCCCCTATTCCAAAAGAAAGGGGGGGTCTTCCATACATCCGGCGAAGCCCTGTCAAAAAAAATCAGAAAGAAATAGAATAGAACATTTGCTCATCTTCTTCTCATTCTCCTTCTCCAATTCCCCCTTGGTGTGCGAAGGTACAAATCCCCTTCTTTAGCCCGATAGGTCAGGCGCGGAGAGGAGAGTCGTCGTCGCGAATCGTCATCGACATTCCTTCTTAATTCCCCATCCCCCACATCGAGCAAGTCTCTGTGGGGTGATATTCCCGGGGTTTAAATACGTCTATATCGAGCAAGTCTCTATGGACACATGGTATTAAATACCCATGTTCTCCCCGCCCATCGAGCAAGTCTCTGGGATGGTGGATTTTGTGCTTATATGTATATGTTTTCTTGAGAAGACTCTGCCCAAGCGGAGGTTCTGCTCAAGGACATATTCGTATATTCACAAATTGTGTTCTTATATTATGTTTCTTAAGACGAAACTCTGCCCAAGTAGAGATTCCGTCCAAGAATAATATATAAAGATCGCAAATTTGTAATTATACAAATATGTTCCTTAAGGAGAATCTCGCTCAGGCAAAAAATCTCTCTCAGAGGACGTATCCATATAAATATAAACTCGTGTATATGTATATATTTCTTAGAGGAAACTCTGCCCAAGAACATATTCGTATATTCACAAATTTATGTTCTTATGTATATGTTCCTTAGGGGAAACTCTGCCCAAATGGAGACTCCCCTAAGAATATATCCATAGTGATGGGGAGTGAGAAGCCCAAGCGATGGTTCAAGGCTTCAAGCCAGTTGGAGCCAAAGGAGATTTTTATTTTTTTCTGTAATTTTTGGTGCAATTTTCGCACTATTTTTTAAGTCCAAGAATAAAATAGTCCAAAAGAGTCATATTAGAGTCCAATTAGCTTTTATTGTGTAATTTTCATTTCTATGTTTGAGTCAAGTCCAATTTGGGTAGAATCTGTATTTTTCTTTCTTTAGATGTTTATTATGTTAAGTCTTGTTAGGGATATAATTTGTTTTAATTAAAAGTCCATTGGATTGGGATTAGCCCAAACCCCTTTAAATACATGTACACCCCCAGTTTAAAGAAATAGAACAGAATATTGAGAAGATTTGCTAGCTACGCTCTGCTGTTCTTCCTCCGCGACGGAGAGAAACCCGCGAAGGGTCGCGTAGGCCACGCCGCGAAGGCTCCGGTGAGACGCCGGCTAAATCTCCCTCTCCTTTCGCTGTTCCGCATCAAATTGGTATCAGAGAGGGCTTCGGTTCCTTCCACGGAACCGAGATCCGGTCCTGCTTCGCGCTGTCGCCACGCCTCCACCCTGCTCTCCCACGCCCGCCGTACCCGCCCAGATCTCGCAGCACCGCCTCGCGCCATCGCCTGCCACGGAGCCGAGATCCGAAGGCCCTGCTATCGTCTCCGCCCTGCTCTGTACGGCCCCAACTCTGCTCCGTACGGCTTCCTTCCTCCCGCACGGCCGCCTGCAGTCGGATCCACCCAGTCGCTTCTGCGACCCCGCGGCCGCCCAAGCTCCCAAACCGCCCCCACGGCCCCTGCTCTCCCACCCAGCCGGCGCCGACCGCCCCGGCCGCACCCACCTACCGCCGCGAGCCGTCCAGCCGCTCGCGCTACCTCTCTTCCCTTCTCTGCACCCACGAACCCCCTGCCGCCCTGTCCCGTGTCGTTTTCTTCCCCTTGCCCACGCGACCTCCGCCGCCTACGCTAGCAACGTCAGCCCCCCATCCGCGCTCCCCACGCCGAGGAAGAAAAGGGGAGGAAAGAAAGAAAGGGACGCCGCCGGAGCCTCCGCCGCCCGAGAACCCGCCGACGCCGTCGCCGGCGACCGACCCGTCACTGCTGCCCTTGTCTCCCTCTCTCTAGCTTCTCCCATGCGTGGTTAGAGGAAAGAGGGAGGAGAGAAGAAGCCGCCCCCTGCTATTAAAGTGACCGGTCAAACCGGTTGACCAAGTTTAAACCTGGTTGCTACAGTACCGGTTTGCTACAGTACCGGCGGTGCACCAGCACTGTTATTGCACCGCCAGCATCAAAGCATCATTCGTGCTCCGATTCACGAGCCGTTTGCGTCGTTGTGATCGTCTCGACGAATTCTTGTCACTCAGCGGCCCACGCCCTCCATCCGTCCATCCAATGTCACACCAATTTGGGTAATCTCTTACATGTGCCACATTTTAGTTTTCTCGCACTTCTACCAAATGAGAAGCCACAAAAATTATACTCGATGAAGAGAATCAGAACAACTATATTTCTCAGGCTATTGTTGACATTTTGTTGCAAACTGGTGAGATTATTATTGATGGTGATCAAACTTTTGTAGAGTTTCACCTAAAATTTTTAGGTAGAACTCAAAAGAGATCAGTTAATTATTTTGATGGAGCTTGGTGCACTATTGATCCCTCGAGATCTTACATTACTTTGGGAAAAGAGTGGTTGGAAGAGCGACATGTTGCTATCGACTCAAATCAGTGCATCATCCAGCCACCGCATTTAAGAGGTAAATTTTGTTTTCCCAAGTATATTCTCCTGCTGCCAAACCAGCGCTTCCTGAGAAGACCGTGATTGATGAACAGCCAGTGGAGTTGGTAACTACTACTGAGCGTGTATGTGTGAAGACAGTTCTTGTTGACACTTGGGATTAAGGCTTATTGTTAAGTCTGGACTTAATTTGATGTGATGATGTATTTGAGATAATCTATCATGACTGCTACCAATGATTTGCCAGATGTTACCAAAGATCAGTGCAACTATGATATGATATGGTCTGATCTTCAAGCACACACTCTATGCAGACTGCAACTTTTCAGAAGGTTTATTAGTTTGGATATTCTTATGGTGACTTTATTAGTGCAAGACTTCATCATTCTCCTGCCACTTGTATGGATATTGCGACACTTCAAAACTCGAGGACGAGTTTTCTCGAACCAGGGGAGAATGATAGGGAGCGAGAAGCCCAAGCGATGGTTCAAGCCCAGTTGGAGCCAAAGGAGATTTTTATTTTTTTTCTATAATTTTTGGTGCAATTTTCGCACTATTTTTTAAGTCCAAGAATAAAATAGTCCAAAAGAGTCATATTAGAGTCCAATTAGCTTTTATTGTGTAATTTTCATTCTATGTTGAGTCAAGTCCAATTTGGGTAAGAATCTGTATTTTTCTTTCTTTAGGTGTTTATTATGTTAAGTCTTGTTTTGGATAGAATCTGTTTTTAATTAGAAGTCCATTGGGATTGGGATTTAGCCCAAACCCCTTTAAATACATGTACACCCCCAGTTTAAAGAAATAGAACAGAATATTGAGAAGATTTGCTAGCTACGCTCTGCTCTGTTCTCCTCTGCGACGGAGAGAACCCGCGAAGGGTTCGCCGCGAAGGCCACGCCGCGAAGGCTCCGGTGAGACGCCGGCTAAATCTCCCTCTCCTTTCGCTGTTCCGCATCACATAGAATCACAAATTGTGCCTATACGCGTATGTCTCTTAGGGGGAATCCCGCCCGACAAAAATTCCCTCTAAGTTCATATACGTATAATCACAAATTTATGTTTATATAAATGTGTTTCTTAGTGGAACCTTGCCCAAATAGAGACTCTGCCCGAGGACATATCTATATAATCACAAATATGCCCTATTGTTATATGTTTCTCAAAAAGGGATGTCGTTCATAGGGGGCACATTTTTATCGGATACTGCTCAAACAGAGATACCATTTGAGAATATATTCATAAAGTGCAAATTTGTGTTTATACACATATACCTCCTTAGGGCAAAATCTCTCCGGGCAAAGTTTCTCCCGAGAATACATGGATATAAATATACGCTCACATAAATATACCTCTATGAGGACACCCTGCCTTAGCAGAGGCTCGCCAGGACATGTTCACGCCTTCAAAAAGGACTGTGATGATATACACACATCCAAAGAAAAAGGGGAATAAAATAAGAACTGTGTTCAAGCATTCCAAACAGGGGCACATACGCACCTCCACGAAAACTATACCCGTGGAAATGGACTTTGGACAGGAATTACGATCTAAAAAAAATCCCATGGAGATACATCCATATGCTCTCCGGAAATTATACCTGTACGAGCAAGAAATGAGGAGAAAAGAAACTCCACCTCAAATTTGAACTTTGCTCAAAAGGGCATTGTAAAAGAACCTCATATAAAAAATTGACACAGTAATCCTTCTAATACGGAAGTGTTACTTCGGGTTATGAATACCCCCAAGTTCAGAATCAATATCCACGGGTATATACCCGTTTACAATAACAATCCTCATGATTTCCCAAATAAAAAATTTTCTAATCAACCTTTTTCAAAAAAAAGAAAGACCTCGAATAGGTCCACGGGTATATACCGTTCCCCTCTCAAAATCACACTTTGGACTCCAAAACGGTAGTCATTTCAAAAAAAATGAAATACTCAAAGCAAATGCATTTCAAAATAATCAAAAGAAAGGAAAAAATGTCATGATTAGGATTTTCTAAAAAGCATGCATATTTTTCCGTCCTTTACTATGAATGGTATTCGGGTTAAAAAATCGGTGTTAAATAATACCAAGAGTTTTAACTCGATGTAAATGTAACATCGATTCCGGTCGATGGAGACAGAGGTCCAGCACATGCTACCCAATCGCCTGATGAGAATAGACATGGGACTCAAGGAGTTCAGATTAAAAACGGCGCAACCGTCCGTTCCACGGACACCATGCCCGTCCGTTCCACGGACACCAAAATTCCTCTTCCGCATTGCGCGGACTTTTTCTTCTGTCTGCTAGACAGGCTGGCACGCCCCGCAACATAAAAATCAAAGCATGTGAAATAAATGAATGAATGCATGAACCACCAAATAAAATGAAACGAACGAAACCCAAAATTGAGTGTGAGAAAATTCCCGTGTCAACAGCAACTCAACATACTCCTCTTTTAGTCCAGGCTTATATGTAGCGTACAGTTGGAGCTTTAACACCAGACCCTGTTTCTGCAATTGTATCAACCATAGTCTGAAAAAAGGGCTAGATGCTATGTGGGCTAGGACACCTGCATATAAGAACATTTAACAATTCCTTTAATTGTCCCCTTTGCCACTGTAGCTGTACCTTCATACCTTTCAATGCTTGCTTGATTCATGGCTGATTTGAATTTCTTTTCCTGAAAAGAAACTCATCCATAGGATCTGGACGAGCAGAAGAACACCTTCTTATGCACTTGATGACCATACCCCCTTCTACGATCATCATCCTTCTATTGTGTTTGTAGGCTTGCATGCACAGTTGTCCTATAATCAACATCGGAATCTGATGCAGATGATTCTATTGAAATTGCTGGGATTGTTGCTTCTTTTCTTCTCTACCAGTTGGAAATCTCCTCCCGAAGGTCTTCTTCTTGGTGAATCCCTAAGCCCTTTTGGGCTTTTTTCCCCTTGCATTTATTCTTTCATGCTTTTTTTTACTTCAATGGGACATTTTGTACATTTACTGACATCTCCAGAATACCAGCTATGTGCTGTTTGAGGCAATACATGCCTCCACCCATCACCTTTCTGCACCACTTGCATCTTACTCTCTTTCTCTGCTCATCAAGTAGTTCACCATGCGCCCATCCAGGATCAAGGTCCAATTTCTGCTCCTCCTCCTCCAATTGTAAGTCCTGGTGTTCGGATCCAGACATATTCCTACAAAATTTTGTAAAAACCCAGGATCAACATTAATAAAAATATTGTATGATTTTGTATAATCACATACAATTAACTGTCAATTATTGTCAACACAGCCTAATCGGTGCAATCAGGTGATTGACAAACCCAATTACACTTTAATTAGATTAATTACTCAAACCCCCAATTTTTAAACCCTGAGTATGCTTAATTTGGGCATTTTATATAATTACATGCAATTAGCGGACAATTATTTGCCAACACAGCCTAATGGTGCAATCAGGTGATTGACAAACCTAATTGCGCTTTAATTAGATTAATTACCCAAAACCCTAATTTTTAAACCCTAAGTAGGCTTAAATTTGGGGATTTTATATAATTACATGCAATTAGTGGACGATTGTTTGCCAGCACAGCCTATGGGTGCAATTAGGTGATTGACTTATCCAATTACATTTTAATTAAACTAATTACTCGAACCCCCAATTTTTAAACCTTATTAGGCTTAAATTTGGCTAATGGGTGCAATTAGGTGATTGACATACCCAATTAAACCCTAAATAGACTAATTAACCAAACTCTCAATTTTTAAACCCTAATTAGACCTCAATTGGGGACTCTCCATAATTACATGGAATTACTAGCCATTTCAATTCTAGATCATGGGGATCTATACATACAAGTGGTCTTCTATCAAAATTTTAAATTTTTTTTTTTTAAATTAAATTTATACTTGACCACGGAGATCTGGAGATTGGCATCTCGATGGAAAAGACAGTGGTGTTGGCCGGCGAGATCAACTTCTTGTACCTTGGACTGGATCCCCACGGTGAGATCCCCCTCTAAGAGGGAGGCTGGCCTTGCAAAGAAAAAGGAGGGGGGTTGGAGAGAGAAGAAGATGAGAGGAAGAAGAGAGAAGGGAGGAAGGGGCAGCCGGAGCAGGGGGAGGGAGAGCCCGGCTTGGGGGGGGGGGGGGGGGGGTGCCGGAGAGAGGTGATGGGGGCCGGAGGGGGGGGGAGAGGATGCTGCATAGGGGGGAGGCGAATCGCGGCTGGGACCTGGGAGTTGCTAAGTGGAGGGGAGTCGGGTTGGGGGTAAGTTGTCGGATCCGGTCCATATTGGCCGGATCGGGCTAATCAGGGTCTGATCTGAATGGGGATCGGATCGCCAATCTGATCTCCCTCGATCTGGCGTCGCCCACAACGGGATCGGCCCATTTGGAGCAGAATTGGATCTGCCATGGCCGATTCTGATCCGGATCGGGCGATTCTGCGAACCAAAAACTCTTGCTGTCCACTCCATTGCCCTGTGCTGACCCTGCTTCCCTTGTGCCCTCATTGCCACCGTGTACCAACTGACTGGTATCACCATGCCCCTCTTCCTGCACCCTGCATACCTCCCCCAGCGCCCTCCTCCCTCCCCAATACCCCTTTTCACCAATTGCCTCACAATGCCCCCTGTGCTCCACCCTGTTAGCCTGGCCCATAGGCCCCTGCAACCATGGATGGCAGAATCAGCCAAATCAGATCGGAATCAGCCAATTTTGGATCGGATCAGCCATTGCCGATCCAGGCCGATTCAGCCGATTCTGGCCAATTCCCACCCAATTCGGATCAGGATCGGCCATGGCCGATCTAGACCCCGATTCCAATCCAGCCATCCATGCCTGCGACCCCATCCCCATCCTATCCTCCCCTATCCTGATGACCCCTCCCCACCTCGGTGCTCTCTATCCCTCTATCTGGCCTTGGTGCTTCCTGTCCTCCATGGCCTCCCTTGGGGAGGGGAGCAGCTTCGCTTGTTTCCCTCTCCCACCTTCCTTGGCTGTGCAGTGGGAGGTTGCAGGCGGTGCCCCTGTTCCCGTGCCCCAATGCTTTTCTCCTTTTGTCAAATTCGAGGGTTGACTGACCCCCCCTCTCTCCCTTCCCCCATGACTCTGGCAAGGCGGTCAAGGGGTTATTATTGTCTTTTCTTAATCCAAATGGATTGTGCTCTGGAATAATTCCCCCCCCCCCCCCCCCCCCCCCTAACATTGGCTAACTTGGTGGCTTATTTGAAACATTTATAGTTTTGGGGGATTTTTGAAAATTGGACAGATTTGGGGGCTTATAGTGACTCTAAAGTAAAAACTCTTTGTCATATGAGGATTTACAGATATGAATAAAAATAATGCAATTTGTGGGACTGATTTGAACAAATCCCTGTAGTTCTTTGTGAGAATGATTCCTCTGTTCTTGCTTGCCGAAGTTTTCATCCTTAATGTCACTTTTTGCTCCATTTGATTTCCATGTAAGAGGTGTGGACAAGTTTGATCTTCACCTCAGGAACACCGATGTAAGTGCTGGTTCAACTTATTTCTTCAGTGGTCAATTTACTTGGGAATGTATAACATACGAACATTTATGTTTTTTACTGATACTGAATCACTGATCACAATTTTGCACATTTTAATTTGAAAAAGATCTGAGATTCTGCTCTTCTATTGACTTTTCAGATTGTCGCAGATGGTGTTGACCCAAGGCTGCAAACATTTTGTTATTGGTATTCATTTTATGCCCTGAATCCATTTATAATAGTAGTACCTGAAATCATGTCTACCTATCATCTCTAATGGATGTAACTACCAAAAAAGTGCCAAATGTATTTTTGCTTGTAATTAAAAGCTTTCAAATTGATTGTAGGTCAAGGCCCAGCAGGCGCAGAAGATCCTTGAATCTGATGCAAAATGTGAACCATGTCCATGCACATGCAGTAAAGTTGGACTCCCCAAAAGTGCTTAGGGACATTTCTCATGCAAGCCTAACTGGGAAAGACAAAGTGATCACTGATGCTGAGCTACCGAACGGACTGAATGGTTGGTATTATGGTGTTAAATGATTATGTCTGCGCATATATATTATTTCATCCCTTGTGTCTTAATGAGGTAATACTTTTTAGGTGGTCCTTCAGAAAAGGAAGACGAGTGTTCTAAAGCCCATTGCAAATTTGCTAGATATGGCTCAGAAAATACTCATTCAGAATCTACTGAACAAGTTTTCTATAACCCTGGTACCATAGGCATTTGTGCAGCTTCAGCTCAAGCTCCTGCTGCTGATGAATGCAATCAACCAGTATCCGGTGGTAACAATCATGCAACTACTGCTATGCTTCAATTTGCTAAGACGAGGAAGCTTTTTGTTGAAAAAGCTGACCCCAAAAAGTAAGCATTAAGCATTTATACATAGTAAACAGGCCTGTACAACTTGATCAGTTGTGTACATCCATCATTTATTCAATTTGCATTCTTATTTGCCAAAATCTTCTGCATGCAATCCAAGAAGGCATTTTAAAATTTATGGTTTGTTATAGACAGCAGTAGATGTGGAGTTTTTTGACCTTTTCAGACAATGTGATATATCCTTGTTTTTGCAGTCGTGTACTGCTACAGAAACGCCAATTCTTCCATTCTCATAGAGCTCAGGTACGACTTTGGCTACATAATTTCTTATATACTTGTTCTAATTGCTTTTATCTGACTAAATGAGGAAATAAACTTTACTCTGTGGTCTTCTGTTTCATTTCCCTTCAAGTGAATAGTACACATTGTTATAGGGGTGGGAGGATCATGTCCTCTGTTTCTCATGTTGAAAATTGTGATATTTCAACCAATTTACTGATGATGATTGATATGAGGTATGCCATGAAACACAGATTAGTCACCTATTGTGAGAGTGCAGGCTTCATATTTTGGGTTATTAATGAACCACGGTCTCTTGGTCATCATTAAAAAAGAGAATCTCAATATCCCAAAACACCAGAATGGCAAATGCACCATTCTGAAGAAAGTTCCTTCCATAGGCATCCAAGGGCACAAATACAAGACAATGGTAGATTTATGAATTTATCAATGCATGGTGAGGGGATGTACTTAGTTTTTAATTAACTTATCTTAGGTGAGGATATCTGGAATATAGTTAGTGCATATGCACCACAAGCGGATTAGAAGAGGGAACTAAAACACAATTTTGGGAGGCTATTGATAGATTGACCCAAAATATCTCTAGTGAAAAAAAAATTATCGGCAGGGATCTTAATGGCCATGTGGGTAATAATAATAGAGGATATGAGAAGATTCATGGAGGATTTAGTTTTGGCGATAGAAATGTATGAGTACCACTATTCTTGATTTTGCTATGGCCTATGATCTAGCCATTACTAATACCTTATTTAAGAGAGAGAATGAACAATAACATACAAGAGTGAAACACATAAAAGTAAAATTAACTATTTTCTTATTAGTAAGGTTGATAGAGTTTTATGTAAAGATTATAAAGTTTGTCTTTGGAGAGAGTTAGCCCCACAACATAGGCTGCTAGTAATTTTTTGAAAAGTGGATAGTATAGAGGAGACATAGGTTGCTAGTAACGGATGTTCTTATCCCAAAATTCAAAAGAAAAACTATCATAAATAATTGTTCTAAGTTCCCCCCCTCCCCCTCTGAAAATGGATTAGTACCACTAGTATATAAATGACAAAAGAGAAGAATGTACAAGTATAGACTCACAAAAAGGCCCTAAAAAATTGCCCGTCGACATAGACACTACCATCCATCACCATATGGATAGCCAAGCTCTATCCTCCCAACAAAACAAAACGAGTAGAATTAGACTGATTCACATTACAACCATAGACGTCCATTCCTTAACTTTGTTACAAATCCCAGCAAAAAGAGACTCAACATTCGAGCAACCCTATGGAAAAATCTGATTGTTCTTCTCCCCCCAAATCATCTGCAAAGTAGCATGAAGAATGAGCCCCAAATTTTATTCTCCTTTGGTTGGCTAGTGTCTTTTCCACATTTCAATCAACGTGCGAACCACACCATGCAAGGGTATCATGCCATAAGTACTTGCAGCCACGTCTCTTCACACCATATTGGTATAGGAGCATCCATAAAAGTATGATCAATAATCTCCTCCTCCTCATAAAGGGGACACATGGTCTGAATATCAAGAAGAAGTGAAGCAGTGTATCTCTTGTTGGAGCCTACGAAGAGAAATTTTTAGAGAACCTTGACCGTCAAAGGACTCTTAGGCCTCCAACCTGTAGGTGTAAGCCTGTTGAAGCCCACTATTAGAAATGATACTATAGGCAGTTCTAACTGAAAAGCAACTTCCTTTCTCCCAACGCCATACACATCGGTCCACATTCTCTGAAAGGCAAATGGAGGACAAATGATAGAGTAGATCCTGAAGTTGAAGAGTCTTTGACTATCTCATAGCCCTCGTGAAAGTGGCCTCCCAGGTAAAGAAGTATCAACCACTTGGAAAATAGAATAAGAGGATCTGCTGCCACCTAGAAAAGGTCAGGAAACTCCTCACAAGGAGGGGGATCACCACACAACCTATCTCTCAAAAAAAAGCCATGTCCCCCTTCCTCAAAGAGATCTTGAGCTATGAGAATAATATCCCTGCAAGAAAAACATACCGCCGTAAGGGGAAGTGTTGGCTTGTGGGGAAGGAGAAAATTAATGCAAATATCTATTCTAAGATTAAGTGGTGGAATTTGAAAAGTAAAAATTTGAAAATATTTAAAAATCATCTAATAAAAGAGAATATTTGGAATTTAGAACAAGAAATTAATGTGATGTGAAATATGTTAAAAATTGTATAAAGATGTTGTAAACGATTCTTAAATGAAAGTTAAAGGAATGTAGGAAGAGAGACTTGGTGGTGGAGTGAGGAATTCAAAATATTATTAGAGCAAAAGAGAATGTTCTAAAGCTTGGCAAACTAACAAAAATAACAAAGAGGGCTAAGAAAATAGTTAGTGAAGCTAGATCCAAGGTTTTTGAAGAATTGTATAATAAAATTAGGAACCCAAGAGCGTGAAAGGGCATATGTAAACTTGCTAACTTAAGAGAAAGGAAAGTAGAGATATAGATCATGTTCATTGTATTAAGGGTTGCGTACTTGCATTAAAGGTGAATATCAAGTAGTTCTCTCTCTCTCTCTCTCCTCTCTCTCTCTCTCTCTCTCTCTGTTCTAGGAGCTATGCTTGCACCCTGGTCCTCGTAGTGCTGTGGTAAGTGGAGTAGGGCGATCCCAGCTGCGGAGTAATGCACCACAGAGAGATGGAGGCAGAGGGAGTCAGACCCCCTCCGGCATTGGTCTGTGTGTGTATGAGAGAGAGAGAGAGAAATAGGGCTGCAAGTGTCTAAGGAATAATGAGAGTCTCTGTGTTGGGTTATACAATGAACACACACAGTTTTGATGCACGCTGCCGCTGCCCAATTCATCACCAAGCCACACATCCTTTGCCTACTCGGGTGGAAAGAGATGGAGTGCAAATGTGTAGGATTGGGAAGTCACAGGTCTTAGCAGGCTCATCAACCATAGCCACACCCTGCTGTGGAGGAAGTAGAGGGAGAGGGGGTAGGGTGCCGGAAGGGGATGTCCTCCCATGGCGCTGGTTTGTGACATCCAGAGTGAGAAACTAGAGGTGTGGATGTGAAGGGGTGGGGTGGGGGGTGCTGACACGGGGGAGAGAAGGAAAGTGACGATGGTCGAATGCGTGTGTAAAAATGTATCGCTATAGATCATCGCATTTTTGGTTTATTTGTTTCGCATACCTTGATTTTTGTATCGCGGGGCGTGCCAGCCCTGTCTAACAGACAGAAGAAAGAATCCGCGCAATGCGGAAGAAATTTGGATGTCCGTGAGACGGACGGGTGTGTCCCGAGACGGACGGTGTGTCCGAGAATGGACGGGTGTGGTCCGCGAACGGACGGGTGTGTCCGAGAACGGACGGTGTGTCCGCGAACGGAACCGCGAACGGACGGGTGCGCCGTTTTTTATCTGAACTTCTTGAGTCCCATGTCTATTCTCATCAGGTGATTAGGGTAGCATGTGCTGGACCTCTGTCTCCATCGACCGAATCGATGTTACATTTACATCGAGTTAGACACTTGGTATTATTTGATACCGGTCTAAACCCGAATACCATTTCATAGTAAAGGACGAGAAAAATACGTGTGTTCTTTGAAAATCCTGATCATGACATGTTTTTTGTTTCTTTTGATTGTTTTGAAATGCTTTTTGCTTTGGATATTTCATTTTTGAAATGACTGCCTTTTAGGAGTCCAAAGTTAATTTCTTTTGAAAAGGGGAGCGGGTATATACCCGTGGACCAATTTGAGGTCTTTCTCCTTTTTGCAAAGGTTGATTATGGATTTTTATTTGGGAAACATGGGGATTATTATTATGAACGGTGTATACCCGTGGATTTTGATTCTGAACTTGGGGGTATCATAACCCAGAGCAACACTTCCGTATTAGAAGGGTGATTGTGCAAATTTTTATATGAGGTTCTTTTACAATGCCATTTCTGGGCAGAGTTCGAGTTTGAGGTAGAGTTTCTTTTCCCCTCATTTCGTACTTGTGCGGGTACAATTTCCGGAGATCATATGATGTATCTCCACGGAAGTCCTTGTCATATTTGTGATTTTGTCCGAAGTCCATTTCCACGATATAATTCTCGTGGAGGTGCATATGTGCTCCCATTTGGGGTATCTGAGCACGGTTCTGTCTTGTCCTCCTTTTTCTTTGGATGTGTGTATATTATCACAATCCCCTTTTTTTTTTTGAATATATGAGTATATTTTGACAAGTCCTTGTTTAGACAGAGTATCCTTGTAATGGCGTATTTATATGGGCGTATGCTTATGTCCATATGTTCTCGGGAGAAGCTTTGCCCGGAGAGATTTTACCTCGAAGAGATATATGTGTATAAACACAAATCTGCACATTGTGAATATATTCTCAAACGGTATCCCCATTTGAACAGAGTGTCCGATGGGAAGAGCCCCCGTATGAACGGGGTCCTTTTTGAGAAACATATACACAATGAAGCATTTGTGATTATATAGATATGTTCTCGGGCGGAGTCTCTATTTGGGCAGAGGTTCCACTAAGAAACACATTTACATAAACATAAAGTTCGTGATTATACGAATATGAACTCGGAGGGAACTTTGTCCGGGCAGATTCCAGCTAAGAGACATATGCGTATAAGCCAAATTCATGATTTTATGGATATGTTCTTAGGGGAGTCTCCATTTGGGCAGAGTTTCCTCTAAGAAACATACATAAGAACATAAATTTGTGAATATACGAATATGTTCTTGGACAGAACCTCCGCTTGGGCAGAGTTCCTCTAAGAAACATATACATATAACACGAGTTTGTATTTACATGGATACGTCCCCTGAGAGAGATTTTTGCCTGGGCGAGATTCTCCTTAAGGAACATATTTGTATAATTACAAATTCGTAATCTTTATATATGTGTTCTCGGACGGATCTCCACTTGGGCAGAGTTTCGTCTTAAGAAATATATATATAAGAACACAAATTTGCGAATATACGAATATGTCCTTGGGCAGAACCTCCGCTTGGGCAGAGTCTCCTCAAGAAAACATATACATATAAACACAAAATCCACCATCCCAGAGACTTGCTCGATGGGCGGGGAGAACATGGGTATTTAAATACCATGTGTCCATAGAGACTTGCTCGATATGGACGGCATTTAAACCCCGGGAATATCACCCCACAGAGACTTGCTCGATGTGGGGGATGGAGATTAAGAAGGAATGCTGATGACGATTACGCCGACCGCTCTCCTCTCCGCGCCTGGCTTATCGGGCTAAAGAAGGGGATTCGTACCTTCACACACCGAACAGGAGGAATTTGAGAGTGAGGGAGGGAATGAGCAAATGCTCTTTTCTATTTTCTTGGGATTTTCCCAACAGGGCTTCGCCGAGGCAAGCAAAAGACCTCCCTTTCCTTTGGAATAGGGGGGTATTTATAGGGGTTTCGGCCCCTTACATGCGTGGGAGAGGAGAGAGAGAGCCCCTAACCGATGGTGACCTCATGATGAGGTCACCATCGTTTAGGGGATCCCCCCCTAACCGATGGTGACCTCATCATGAGGTCACCATCGGTTAGGGGCAACCGATGGTGACCTCATGCTTAGTCACCATCGTTAGCCTCTTACCGATGGTGACCTCATGTTGAGGTCACCATCGGTTAGGGGCTGCCTAACCGATGAATGAGAGAGGGGAGAGGGGGGGGGGGGTTTTTGTCTATAAATACCCCCCCTACACCCCCATTTCCAGGACTTGTGGAGCCCGGGTGCTGCTGAGTCCTGCTTGTTTTCCTTGGTGTTTCGCCCGACTCCTCGGAGTTCTGCCCGATCGGAGGGTGCCTTTGCAAGCCTCGGAGTCTTCCTCGAGCTTGTTCTTTGTACTTGTTCTTCGTATTCGGTCTATAGACCTTGTGCTGCCGGAGGTGCTGCTGAGTCCTGCTCCGTTTCCTTGCGCCTCGCCCTGACTTCTCGGAGTTCTACCCGATCGGAGTGCCTTTGCATGCCTCGGAGTTCTTCCTCGAGCTTGTTCTTTGTACTTGTCCTTCGTACTCGGTCTATAGACCTTGTGCTGCCGGATTTTTCCGTGCTTCGTACTTTGGACGGAGACATGTTCTCCTTGTACTTTCACTTTAACCGGGAATCCGGGCACCATTTTAAGGGCCGGAACTCCCCTGCTGAAATTTAGGGAAGGATCCCACTGAATAAGTTTGTAACTTAAATAACCTCGTGGTCATTTTAAATCACAACTTATTTGGCCTCTGAGCAGGCTGCTTGATAACATATTGTAAAAGGCCCGTTGATAACCAGCATTTAATCTTCACGGCTCAACGACCCCTTTCATCATGTCCTACTTGAACGATTGTCCGCCGAGAATAGGCTTCAACTAGCCAAGTCGCCGGACCATCATCTGATGAATTTTATAATTTCCGCTGAAGTAAACGTGTCACACTTTTACCATTCAACAAATGCCCCCCACGGGACACGTGTCGGACTGAAAGTGACGACACGCGACCCGTGTAAATCCTCGCTTTGCATTCCGGAGATTTGTAGTGTTTTTGATCCCGATTTCTGTCAGCTGGACTTGATACTTTTTCTCCTTCTGATTTCCTTTTTGTTTTACCTGTGGTTTCCAGGCTTCATCATGCCTTTCAAGAAGATTATTTGGCCCGTGACAACCACAGCCAGAAGACCCGTGACGGGTTGTTCCGAAAGGAATTATGATGCCTGCCCTGGCGAGGCCCCGTATTACTGAAGCCAATTTACCTTCTCTGGATAGTGGTTACCATGTAGTAGCAACCCTTAACCTGAAGGTCTTGCCCCAAACGGCTCAGTGGATCACTCTCGCATTTGTCTTCGAAAGGGACTTATCATTATGCGGAAAGGAGGCTATCCAAGCCATTTCCCATCTGACAGGAATTATTTTCCTTTATCCAGCAGTTCATCCCACCCAATATGTCCAAGGATGATCCCTGCATTTTGGCTGAGAGGAGGTATCTTGAATTTGCCATTTTAAGGTTCCGGGATAGCCTCCTGGGTACCTGTGCCTTTTCCTACCCCAGTTTTCCTCTGGGATATATGCCTTTGACGAGGATGCCGACGGCTGATAACCTTGGCCCCTATAATCGTGACCTTGATTGTTATACTCGGTCACGGAAGCTGTCCCCTGTTATCTGGAACTTGCAGAATCGCCATACAACTGCGATGGAGATCAATGGCACTTATCTGATGCCCAGTGACTCCCGGTATGCCGCTGGAAGTCATGATATCCGATGTCTTTTGGATCGGATTATTGATTTCACTTCTCCCAGCTGGTATGGCCACTGGTCAGTTGTATCTTCTCATATCTTTCGTTATGGGGCCACAGAATGGTTGACTGGTGTTTTGCACCACTATGGTGAAATCTTGAAGAAATCTGGTATATATGGAGCTGTTGAGGCAGCACTGTATGACTATCCCTGTTACACAGGTTTCTTCGAGGTTTGGTGGAGAGATTTAGCCCCAGATGGAATACCTTCGGGACGGCTGAGGTGAAACTTCCATTGACTTATGGGGTTTTCACCAATTTCAGGCCTGCCGATATCTGGGCTTCTTTATGAAGAAATTGTATTGGATGACTTGCACAGCCACCGCAGCAATGGCTCTGGCCAGTATTTCTATCCATATAGCCTCCGTTTCCTGACAAAAGTATGGCGGGACCTGGCCCGTGTCGGGAAAACAGACAAAGCATCTCTCGCCTTCCTCAACTATAAGGTCAGTCAGAATGCCTGGCTTCGATATTTTATAATGGGCCATTTTGCTTCTTCGAGGGCTTTTCAGTTGAGGGTCGCTGTTTAGAAGAATATCAACAGCTAGAAGTGAAGAAGCCTTCCCGGGGACGATTCATTTGTGCCCCGAAGGATATGGGTTGGAACCCTCGGCGGCTACCTGACCGCACTTATTTGGCCGCTTACTTAGTTTACTGGCTGTCCAGCTTTGTGGTTCCCCATGGAGAGGAAGAATATATTCGGCCAGGCCTTATTTATCCTGCTTGCCTTCTGGCAGAGGGCCGTCAACTTGCTTTGGCCCCTGCAGCACTAGCAAATATATATCATGGGCTGGGATCGTTGAGTTCACATCCCAGTCCCCGAGATCGGAAGGTGCAGCTGCCCACCCATTACTTGAGTGCTTGGGCCGGCCTCTTGCTGCCTAGTTTGTGTCAGACAATTGATTTGCCTCGCTCTTCAGCCCCATTAATTTTAATGTTCCGGAATCGTCCAGCTGGAGATCCGCTGACAGAGCTGATGAGTACTAGATCCATTTATCTTTTCTCTGCCGAACAACGAGCAGGGGCTACTTCAATTTGACAATGTATCCCGGGGAACCAGGCCTTTCTGCACCCAGACCTCCGACGGGACACAGTATCGTTCAGCAAATAGCAATAGCCCCAGCCAGTCTGTAATCAGGACTGGTTATGCTGTATTCGGCCCGGAGTACTGGTGTATCGCGTAGGTCGACTCTCATCACTGAGCCTTATTATCCTTCGCGATTTGCCAGAATTTTGGGTATGATCACTATCCCGCCACCTGCGGAATTTCCATTGTCACTTCGACTCCAACGCGGTCATGATGTCCACATGACGGCGGCAAGTTGGTGGAATTATTTCCGTCGTCCTGAAACAGGTTCAGCATGTGTCCTTCCTGCGCCAGGAATGACGGGACATATGGATATATTTTATGCCAGATGGTGGTTTGACCGGAGCGGTATTTTCCGACTCTCCCCTGGCAAAATAAGGAGAGGGAGGATTCTCGGCTTGTGCAGTACAGCTTGTCCCCGGTCTTCATTGACGAGGCATATCTTAACCGGCACTTTTCTAGCATAGCAGCCTTATAAGAGGCGCTATGATGCCAGTATGTCACATAATACCAAGGCCGAAAATGACAGGTATTATTATCAGGGGAAATACCGCTCCTGGCACCCATAGAGCTGTTTTGGACAAAGCCCCGGTCGCCAGCGATGATCCTTCATCATATTGCTGGTGGAATCATTTATTATCTGACTGCGGTCACTCTCCGCAGTACTTTGTCGACAAAGCTACCTCCAGAGAGCATCGGCCATCCCGGATGGACACGATGGAAAGACATCTTATTAATGTAATTGGCAATATCGGGCCTCTGGAATATATCCCTCGCTGGAAAATGCCAAGACATTTCAAGATGTTCAGGATATTATGAAGAGAGTGGGGGAAGCTTGTAGCACCACCTTCCTTCAGCTGGTACCAAGGCCTTCATCAGAGTCAGCACGTAAGCCACTTCTTTCCCTTCTTCTTCCTTTTTTTTTTTTTTTTTTTATGGCGACCTCGTCTTCCAGCTACTCCCGCTTTGAGGATTAACGGGGATAGGGGCAACGGGACTCGCCCTGGCGCTCCTTCTTCCTCTACCATAGAAGAGCCGAGAAGGCCAAAGAGGTTGCATATGCCTCCTCGAGCGTATATTCTTCTATCATTTCCCCGCCTCTCTCTTTCTTTTATCATCAGTTCTCATATTGATTTTTCCATACTCTTCTGCACTAGATGATGAAACTGATGAGGCGGGCGCCGTTCACACCCTTCCAGATGAGTGTGTTCTCCGCCCGAAAGTCCCCCTATTTTCATAGAGAGGGAAACGGGAGCACTCTAACGGGTACAGCAGATCCTTTGCCCGAAGAGGGGACTGATGGTGCTCCCTCCCATTTTGCATTTTCTGGGGTGGTAGAAGCCGATGTTGACTGCCCAGATTCACATATGCTGAACTGGGAGCTTCAGAAGGAGAGTATTCTTCTGCCCCCGTTGAGGTCTATATCCCGAGACCTGTGGAGGAACCTCCTGTAGGGACAACTTCTTTTGGTGAGCCGTTTTCTCAAACTCGTATAGAGTTTTTCATGACATATTTCTTTTCATGACAATCCTCCTCCCTTGCTGTATTTGCTTTTAAAAGGGGCAGAATTCTGTGATCAACTGTTTGGCTGGGGAACGACAGATTCATATTCTGTCTCAGGGGCGAACTTCTCCATCCCGAGTTGGGAATTTCGATGAGCCCGTTTTTGGACTTCCCAGCTCAATCTGCCTTTCAAGTGGGGGACACCACAAGTGGAGTGGAGGCCTTCACCAGGCAGATTCTACCTATGTCCCTCCAACCTTCCCATATGATGGGGAACAGTTTTATGCAACTTCGCCATATTTTCCCAGCTCTTTTCAAGATCCGCATTTTGGACCATCCAATCTCGCTCAACCTTCAGAATCTGAGGCTGAGGAGAAGGCGAAATCCCCGTTCCAGGTGAAGAAGAGCCGAGCTTTATGCCTTACATCTTTGACTTGCTGTTTTACCAGCTTTGTCTTGCTAACAGTTTTTTCTTGCTGCTGATTTCTTTTTCTTGGGCAGATGCTGTGCCGAATTCTGACGAAGGCGGCTCTCCGCCCTGGGAGGTTGGTGCTCCCCCTGAGCATGGTATAAGATGGCCTGCAGGAACGCAGCCAGCCCCGCATTTTGCTGATGATGGCTGCTGGGAATTCCTTGTTGGCCGAATTACGGCATTGGCAGACTCCACAGACCCGGCGCCCATTGAAGTTATTCGAGAGGCGCTGGAGCAACATACGGGATCTGCCTTTAGCATGGGAGTCCAGCAGGAGCGTTGGATGAATTTTATCACCGATGTTTGGAACAGGGTGTACACTCGTCAGGTTGAGGTGACCTGGGCTCAGCGGATTGAAGCTCTGGAGAGCGATGCTGAAGCCGATGATCTCCAGGCCGCTGAAGTGCGCAAGCGTCAGAAGACGCGAGAACTGCGGATGGCTCGGCTGGAACGCGAGCTTGGCGAGGCAATATCTTGTCAGGCTCGAGATGCCAGAGATGAAGTTGAAGATCCCGAAGAGAGAGGCCCCCATGTCAGAGATAGGACACTCTCGCCGGCCCGGATCTTCCAAAGTTAAGAAGGCAGAGCGGCTGCAGAAGAAGGCACCCTCTTGGCTTTGCTTCTCATCATAACCTTTGTATATTAGGCTCGTTGTTTTAACTTGCCTTGTATTTGTGTGACTATCTGTCACCCTTTGTAATTTTGTAACATGGTGACTTATGACCTTACGGCTATATGAAGGACACGGAAATTCCTTCTTTCATTTTCTGTCTCTCTTTTTTTTTCTTTTTTTTTTTTTCACATTACCAGCCTTAGCGCCCTTTCGGTTTTCACCAGACTGGCCCCCTTTAGCTTTTTCCAACGCGCCCTTTCGGTTTTCACGTTGAGGGGTTATCCGTTTTTGCCTGAAGCGCCCTTTCGGGTTTTCACTTCAGCTGGATTCTTTTGATCTTTTTACCCTCAAGCATACAGTGGGCCGTATACTTAAGTCCATCGGGGTATCTCTATTTTTAACCCCTTCTCTTTTTTTCTTCTCTTTTTTTTTACCAAAGCTGTCGAGGACTTGACTGACTTGGATGCGTGAATGGCTAAAGTGTGGTTATGGTATGAATGGGCTTTTTGATTTTGGCCATGGTTGGTTGTGAATTCGGATTTGGATTTGGTTTGGATGTGGATTTGTTGAATATGAAAGTTGGGTGACTTGGTCACCTTTATGGTATTTTGATTTGGGTTTGGATATGAGCATGTTGGTGACTTGGGTCACCTTATGGTATTTTGGATTTGGGTTTGGATATGAGTATGTGATTTTGGTCTGATTTGGCCCTGGACTTGGTTTTGAATGGCTCTGGAATGGTGTTTTTATGTTTGGTCTTGGGATTTGAATTTCGCCTCCTCTTGATGGCTTGATGCCGGAAAGGGGTTTGTACTTGGATTTGAATAGCTGGAGAGGAAGAAGTCTCCCTGCCTTTGCTTCACAGCACAACATTTGTATATTGGCTTATTGCCTTGATTTCCTTTCTATGTGGTATCTGTCACCCTCTGCAAGTTTGTTATGTGGTGACTTGTATGAATGGAGAACTGAGAAATCCTCCTTTCATCATCATTTTTTTTTTCCTTTTTTTTGTCACATTACCAGCCTTAGCGCCCTTTCGGGTTTTCACCAAGACTGGCCCCCTTTAGCTTTTTCCAACGCGCCCTTTCGGGTTTTCACGTTGAGGGGTTATCCATTTTTGCCTGAAGCGCCCTCTCGGTTTTCACCTCAGCTGGATTTTTGATCTTTTTGCCCTTAAGTATACAAGGATTGTATACTTAAGTCCATCGGGCATCTTTATTTTTAACCCCTTTCTTTTTATTTCTCCTTTTTTTTTGAAGATTTGACTGGCTCAGATAATCAAAAGGGTGAGGTCTGGTTCTGAAACGGGTGGTGAACTGGGATGGGATGGGTGGTGAGCTAAGATGGGATGGATGGTGATGGCTTCTGAGCGTGAGATTTTTTTTTTTGGGTATTGTTATGGGCTTTGGTATGGAGTTTAGGTTTGGATTTGGGGTTAAGTTATTTCAGTTTTGGTTTTGTTTTGGATTTGACATAGCCTACCTTTATGGTTTGTTGGCTATGTCATGGTATTCTGGACTTAATATAGCCTACCTTTTGGTTTGCCGGCTATGTGATGATTTGATTTGGGTTTGACATAGCCTACCTTTGTGGTTTGTTGGCTATGGTTTTGGCATTTGGATTTGGCATAGCCTACCTTTTTGGTTTGCTGGCTATGGTTTTTGGTATTTGGATTTGTCATAGCCTACCTTTTTGGTTTGCTGGCTATGGTTTTGGTATTTGGATTTGGCATAGCCTACCTTTTTGGTTTGCTGGCTATGGTTTTGGTATTTTGATTTGATATAGCCTACCTTTTTGGTTTGCTGGCTATGATTTTGGTATTTGGATTTGACATAGCCTACCTTTTTGGTTTGCTGCTATGGTTTGGGTATTTGGATTTGTCATAGCCTACCTTTTTGGTTTGCTGGCTATGGTTTTGGTATTTGGATTTGGCATAGCCTACCTTTTTGGTTTGCGGCTATGGTTTGGGTATTTGGATTTGACATAGCCTACCTTTTTGGTTTGCTGGCTATGTTTTGGGTATTTGATTTTTCATAGCCTACCTTTTTGGTTTGCTGGCTATGGTTTGGGGTATTTGGATTTGATTAGCCTACCTTTTTGGTTTGCTGGCTATGGTTTTTTTTGGTATTTTGGTTTTGACATTGCTTATCATTGTAGCTTGGAACCTCATTTGGCGGGATATGCAAATAACCTCCATCTTTCATTGAATTTTCCCCTATTATTACTTTTTTTTTTTGGGTTATACATGGAATGCCCTTGGCTTCATGCTCGTAGGGACTGAAGTTTGGAGTACATGACGGGCAAGTGGAAGTTTGATTCCTTTGCCCC
>JACBKR010002443.1:0-41849 GCA_014218235.1 Colocasia esculenta | reverse complement strand
TGCCCTATTTCAACAGGCCCGACCAGTCGACGTCAACATCTCTGGTCGCCTACTGAACCACCTACAGACTGACGTCCAGATCCCCTGTCGCTGAGTTCAACATCAACGTCCACATCTCTGGACGCTGACTCTGACTCAACGGCAAGCCCTGGCCGTCAACCACACAGACCTCTAACAGACCCAATAAGGATCCACAAAGACCCGAGACCTTACAGCCCTTCCCCCTTAAGGAATTTTGCCCTCAAAATTCAAACAACACAAGGAAAGAAGACTCACCAAAGAGGTACGGAAACTGCTCGCGCATTTCGTCCTCCCGCTCCCATGTCGACTCACCACCGGAGTGCCGCTGCCACGCAACACGAACTAAAGGGATAGCCTTGTTCCTCAACCTCTGAACTCGGCGATCCTCAATGTGCAACGGGAACTCTGGTACAGTCAACACTGGAGTCACCTCAGACCACTCTGCACTCTGCAGAACGTGAGACTCGTCAGAAAGGTATCTCCGAAGCATCGACACGTGAAACACATCGTGGACTGCTGCCAACTCTGACGGAAGCTCAAGTCTGTACGCCAAACCTCCGACACGCTCAGAAATGGTGAAAGGTCCAATAAAGCGAGGACTCAACTTTCCACGCTTACCGAACCTCACCACTCCCTTCATAGGAGACACACAAAACAACACCTGGTCTCCTACCTGAAACTCGAGCGGTCGTCTGCGCTGATCTGCATAACTCTTCTGCCGACTCTGAGCTGACTGAAGCCTCTGCCTCACAAGCTGAACTACCTCAACTGACTGCTGAACCAACTCGGCCCCGTGACAACCCGTTCGCCAACCTCGAACCAGTCAAGAGGAGTGCGACACGGTCGTCCGTACAAAGCCTCATATGGTGCCAAACGATACTGGAGTGATAGCTATTATTATATGCGAACTCGACCAACGGCAAGTGAGCTGTCCACGACCCCTGCCACTCCAGACAGCAAGCTCTAAGCATGTCCTCCAAAGTCTGGATAGTCCGCTCTGACTGACCGTCTGACTGAGGGTGGTAGGCGGAACTAAAAGCTAACTCTGTCCCCAAAGCTCTCTGGAAACTGCGCCAGAACCCAGAAGTGAAGCGAGGATCCCTGTCTGACACAATAGAGATCGGCACTCCATGCAAAGGAACAATCCGCTCTACGTACAACGCGCCAACCTACTCACACCCCAACTAGTCCTGACAGGCAAGAATCTGGCAGTCTTCGTCAATCTGTCACAAGAACCCAAATGCTGTCAAAACCTCCAGCTGTCCTCGGCAAACCACAAACAAAGTCAGTCGTCACGTGGTCCCACTTCCACATCGGAATCTAACGGCTGCACAAGTCCTCCTGGACGCTGATGTTCGGCCTTCACCTGCTGACAGAACAAACACCTAGCAACAAAAGCCGCTATGTCTCTCTTCATCCCAGGCCACCAAAACTGACGTCTCAACCTGTGATACATCTTGGTCGCCCCTGGATGAATAGAGTACCTGGAACTATGTGCCTCCTGCAACACGACTCTCCTGATAGACTCCTCAATAGGAACATAGAGTCTATCTCGGAACCTAACAGTCCCGTCCTCACAAAGCTCAACCTCTGGGAGAAGCAACACACTATGCAACTCGGGATCTGCCTGCTGAGCCTCAGCAACCTGTCTCACAACTACGGGAGCTGCTAACAAACTGCCCAACACAAACTGATGACGACTGGATGAAACTCTGAAAGACCCCTCTGTCGCAGACTGCCACAACTGCCACTCTCTAAGCATCAGATGAATCTGTGCTTTCCTACTCAAGGCATCTGCAACTACATTCGCCTTTCCAGGCTTATACTCAATGCTGAAATCATAGTCTTTCAGATATTCCATCCATCGACGCTGCCTCATATTCAGATCCCTCTGAGAAAACACATATCTCAAGCTCTGGTGGTCGGTACGGACTACAAAACTCACTCCGTACAGTAAAGACGCCAAATCCGCAAAGCAAACACCACAGCTGCAAGCTCTAGGTCGTGGGTCGGGTAACTCTCCTCGTGGGGCTTAAGCTGGCGAGACGCATAAGCCACCACTCGGCCTTGCTGCATCAAGACCGCACCCAAACACACCTGAAGCATCTGTGCAAACCTCAAAACCTCCTCACCTGAAGGTAAGGCAAGAACTGGCGCCGACGTAAGCAGTCGCTTCAACTCTATGAAGCTCTGCTCACACTGCTCCGACCACACAAACGGAACTCCCTTTCTCGTCAACCGAGTCAAGGGTGCAGCAACCTGAGAAAAGTCTCGAACAAACCTGCGGTAGTAACCTGCCAAACCCAGAAAGCTACGAATCTCAGACACAGATCTGGGACTCTCCCACTGCAAAACTGCCTCAACCTTCGCTGGATCCACAGAAACTCCCTCACCTGAGATCACGTGCCCCAAAAAGTGAACCTGTTGTAGCCAAAACTCACACTTACTAAGTTTGGCATACAACTGGTGCTCTCGCAAAGTCTGCAACACGATCCTCAGGTGCTCGGCGTGCTCCTCCTCCGAACGGAGTATACCAGAATGTCGTCAACAAACACTACGACAAACCGGTCCAAGAACTGGTGGAACACCGGTGCATCAGATCCATGAAGGCTGCTGGAGCATTGGTGAGCCCAAACGGCATCACCAAAAACTCAAAGTGTCCATATCTGGTCCGAAAAGCAGTCCTCTCAATGTCAGAATCTCTAATCCGCAACTGATAGTAGCCCGACCTCAAGTCAATCTTCGAGAAGACACGAGCAGACTGAAGCTGATCAAAGAGATCATCAATCCTAGGCAAAGGATACCTATTCTTGATGGTCACTTGATTTAGCTTCCTAATCAATACACAATCTCAGGCTACCATCCTTCTTCCGGACAAACAAAACAGGTGACCCACGGAGAAAAGCTAGGACGAATATAGCCCTTCTCCAACAACTCCTCAAGCTGCCTCTTCAACTCCCTCAACTCGCTGGTGCCATACGGTACGGTGCCTGTGCAAAAGGTACAGTGCCAGGAACCAACTCTACAGTAAACTCAATCTCTCTCTCTGGTGGTAGACCAGGCAACTCTTCCGGAAAAACATCCGGAAACTCACTCACTACAGGAATGTCTCCCACTCCGAGAGGCAATCTGGTCAAGAGTCACTGCAGAAACTAGGAAACCCTGACAACCAGAAGCAAGTAACTCCCTGCCCTCAAAGCAGAAACTAAAAAGCGAGAAGTAAGAGGTACGATACCCTGGAAGTAGAACGCCGCTTCCCCAGGTATCCGCAAGTGCACCCTCTTCTTCTGGCAATCCATCACTGCACCATACCGCTCTAACCAGTCCATACCCAAAATCACATCATAATCATGTAACTGCAAGCAAACAGACGGACTGACAACCACTGATCCTGCAACTGCACAGGTACCTCCTCGAGACAGTAGGACGTAAGGACAAAGTCCCTGTCGGCAACTCTACTGCCAACTCAACAGACTCTCCCGAACTCAACTCTCCAAGGGAGTCTAAAAAGTCCTCAGACACAAAAGAGTGAGAGGCACCGAATCAAACAAAACTCTAGCTGTACAACCAAAAACTGAAACAGTACCTTCCACCAGGTGAGCTGCCTCCGCGTCTGCACGGGTCAAGTGAGTAACACGACCTCTACCTCTCGACCCACCAGAACCTCCGGTCTGCTGACGCTGCTGCACAGGTGCCTGCTGCTGCTGCTGCTGCTGCACTCGGGGCTGTGACTGGGTCTGCTGCTGCGGCACACGAGGTAGCAAAGGACAATCTCGCGCCATATGACCCATCTGGTCACACCGGTAACACTGACCAGCAAAAGTACGTTGTACCTGCTGCGAAGGCTGACCTGTCGGCTGCTGAACACTCCCACAACGACTGTGCCTCTGCTCTGCCTGCCTCCTATCACGCCGAAACTTCCTCCGAGATCCTGACTTCGACGTCGTCCCAGTAGAAGTGGACGCGTAGGAAGTCGCAGTCCTCGGGGTCGTCTGCACACTACCCTGCTGCTGGTGAGGCTGAGAAGGAACTACCGCGTTGAACCTCTGCGCTCCGAGCACGAGTCCGCAAGGTATCTGCCTCCAATGCTGCCGCTGTCTGATAGGCCGCATCCAAGTCTGTGACACGAGCAACTATCAGCGCCTGCCTGAGCTCTGGCCTCAAGCCTCTCACAAACTGCTGAGTCCTCAGACCCTCATCTCCCATAATCTGCGGAGCATAACGCCCTAGCTCCACAAATCTGGCCCTGTACTGCACCACAGTAGAGTCCCTCTGCTGCAAGTCCAGGAACTGGTACAACCTCTCCGTCCGACGTAAGTAGGACAGAAGGCTCTCTCAAAAGAAATGACAAACTCCTTCCACGGAATCTGCTAAGTGGACGAGACTGAAAAGTAGTCTCCCACTCAGCGGACCACCAAGTCAACGCCTGCGCCTGCAACTGGTAACTGGCTAGCAGCACTCGCTCCTCGGGAACACACTCCATGGAACGAAAAGTCCGCTCCACTGCATCTAGCCATGCCCGTGCTGCATCTGGATCAGGCTGGCCCAAAAACTAAGGAGGCTGAAACTGCAAGAACTCCCTCAACACCTTCCCAGTACCACCCTGGGGTACCGGCGCCTCACGGTGCTGAGCAACAAACTGAGCCATCCCCTCAAGAAATCGAGTCATGTCTAATCCCTGAGCTACCTGAGGTGGAGGTGGCGGCGGCGGAACAATACCACTATGTGCGTCCTGTGGCAAGGCTGCGTCTGCTGAGGTGGCGGAGCATCTCCAGCCTCCTGACGAGTCACCTGCTCAGCCACTCCCTCTCTAGGACGTCGCCTAGCGCCATAGAACTACACACAGAGCAAAAAAACACATAAATACACTAACTACCTCCGCTAATTAGCTGCAACTGTACTCTTATACTCTGAGTTTACATGATGGGTATTTTCTTATATATATCTCATCAGACCAGCTCTGATACCAAACTGTAACGACCCAGAATCCGCATTACCAGTAACAACCAGTAACCCGAATTCTGACCCGCTAACCCACGAGACAAGCTCGGAAGGGTAGGAAGTGAAAGTCCGAGGAGACTATATGTAAGAAGATACACACCATGCAAAGCTGTAAAATTTCACTATGAACATAATATATACAACAAGAGTCTGAGCAAAGTACAGAGTACAGAAGTACAACAAAAAGGTACTACTCACTGCAGCTAAGGAGCACCAACACCGGAGTGGCTAGACTCGCCTGGAACGGGAGTCGACGAAGACCCACTGAAAGGGAGGGGAGTGAGTCTCAAGAAAGAGACCCGTAGGGAAAAGTAACCCCACCGTAACAGTTCTAAGTGCGGAGTAAAAACTGAAAGTAAGTACACGTCGTACCACACACAAAACTGTAAACCACGCGGCTCAGTAACACACACTCACACACACACCAAGTATGCAGGACTCAGCTAGGGTCTGTGGCTCGCGTCCCGTCACCACAGAGGCTCTCAACCCCAGCCACGTGTGCACACTACAGACGCTCTCTCTCGCGTCTAGTCCACGACCGGTTTTTCCCCTACGCTTGACCCTAGAGGTAGAGAAGGGGCTCCACGGAGACCGGCTCAAAACCACCACAAGGAGTATGCACAGGACAGAGTCGCACTCGACGTCCTGGCTCACTAGCGGAGGATAACCACACGCTAGTCGTCTAGACGGAGTCGCACCCACGCCTAGGTAACACAACAGAAACGGTCACGCAGTAACGCAACATGCGTACAACAGACGGAACACACTCAACATCTGAAACTCCGTACAGTAAGTAAACACCCTCGTGTTACATCAACTACTTCTAAGCACAGGCGGAGTCACACTCTAAGCCTGGCCACATGTGCTATTAGGGCGGACACACATGTCAATCGCCTTTAAACACACAACTCAAGTCTACTGGACCAGGATATTAACGGCCATATCGATTGCCGCCAATAAGAGGTAAACGGCACCCCTCATGCCGTTAAAGTAACTAAACGGCAATCAACCTTGTCGTTTTATCACTTCTGAAGATCCCAACGTCAACAGATGTGGACGTTGATATCTTCAGTCCCTAAACTCAGAACTAAATCGAATCAGTTCAAATGGTAGAAATACTCACAGAAGTCCGACTGATGGGGGGAACACTTCCTCTCATCAATCCAAACTACCAGAATATCAAAATTAAACAGTCTAACACCTAGATTGTCCAAATCACCTGAATTCCGGCATGGTACAACCCAAACCCTAACCATGATTTGCACACCAATTCACTTAATTGGCATGCTGGTTTGCTGGGGAAGGTTATAGGGTTAAGTCCCTACCTCAGAAAGTTTAAACAATCCCGAACAGCCACTACTCGCGCCGGATTCCCTCGAAGACTCCGCGCGAATCGCACCAAAACCACGCGTTTCCCACCCGATCAAGCACGCCACACGATCCAGGGCCTTCCCGAGCTCAAATCAACCAACAGAAGCTAAGGAAATGGAGAAAAGCTAAGGTGGAAGAAAGGAGAGGAAAAGAGAAGAAGATCTGCTCTCGGGCTGCCCTATTTCACAGGCCCGACCAGTCGACGTCAACATCTCTGGTCGCCTACTGAACCGCCTACAGATTGCCGTCCAGATCCCCTGTCGCTGAGTTCAACATCAAACGTCCACATCTCTGGACGCTGACTCTGACTCAACGCAAGCCCTGGCCGTCAACACACAGGACCTCTAACAGACCCAATAAGGATCCACAAAGACCCGAGACCTTACATTACTGTGCTATTACTCTCTCGACTTTACATGACTCTCTCTATCATTAGTTACTCTACCTTTTAAAGCATTAATTATTTAAAGCCTGCTTGATCCTGAGATTTAAGTCCTACTGGACATTATCGCTCACCCCTTCGTTATTTGTTATTGTGTCTCAAGTAAGTCAGACAATGATGTTACACACACCAATGGGACAGACCAGAGTGATGAGCGACCTAGAGTTAGTTGATGAAGTTACCCTATTACCATGGAGTCTAATAGTTATTGCTTTAGATTTCTTTCTAATGTAGTGATGTCGATGAGCCTTGTGCATGGCTCCGAATTAGTGGTGTAATAGTCTTAGTGATTTTATAATGAAATCAAAAGTTTATTTCAATTATTGTTCATTAGATGCTCTGATGTTTGCGTCTGTATGCGTAATTCACGTTACCATACTTGTTGCTCATGTTTCCCCCGATTTATTCCGCTGCTAAATTGGAGGGGCGTGATAGTTGGTAGCAGAGCCTAGGATGTCCTTATTAGGATATTTTAAAGTCTAGGATGTTCTAGGTGATCTGCCATGACACGTGTCTAAGTCAACCCACCATACCTATGTGAGGATTGGGTAGAACCATGGGTAAGACCTGATACATAATATATATATATGTATCAACTTAGTAATACTTTAGCACTCAAGTCTAAAAAGTAATAAATTAATGTTATTGCTCGTAGGAGACTAGAGGAGATGGCTGGCGAGCATGCACAAATGCACGAATTACAACAGACTATACAGGGGTTAAACTCAAGCCCTTAACAACGTGATTCAAGCAGAAGCAAGAAATGGGGCAGAGACTTATATGGGAACTTTCAACGAATAAATCCCCTAGGTTTAATGGAACTCCGGATCTCAATAAAGCTGAAAATTGGGTGAAGACGATGGAACGAATCTTTAGAGTTATGCAATGTTCAGTGTGATACCCTGAAATTTTCATTCTTTATATCGTGTATGTGTATTTTACTTGTTGTGTGTGCATGTGTATTCAATTGTGCATATTACTATTTTTATACTTCTCATGAACATACACATTGATATGATATTTTTACGTGAGAATAGGCAATTAGCTAAATTGATGTACAATGTGTATACCAAAATCTTAGGCTCATAATACTTAAAGTAATATTATGCGTGTTATAATGATCTATTTCTTGCATAATGTATATAACTATGTTGTATATTGTGTATAAATTATACATACGTCAATTCAACTGGTTGCATGTTGTTGGTTCTCATATTGGAGAATGTTGGGTTACAACAAGTGCTTAAATGTTTTTGATGATAGTAATACTAATTGATGTTATGTGAAATGTTTCAAATGGTATGTTTTGTTTTGATGATGAACATTTCATGAACAAGACAAAATTGATGTGTTATGAATGTGTGAAACATGATGAGAATGACAATTGGATGCAAATGAAACACATGTTTTATATGTTCATTATATCTCACTAATTATGTCTTTTAATGTAGGTGTGAATGTACACAAGACAAAGCCCAAATCCAAGTGCAAAAGAACAAGACAAGTTGCTGAAATAGTGCACCTGTCAACAGATGACAGTGCATCTGTCAACAGATGAATAGTGCATCTGTCGACAGATGATTTTCGCCTGTCGACAGATCCACTCAGAAATCTATTTCCAGAAAGCCCAGTCTTCTGGTTTTTGCAACCTGTCAGCATCTGTCGACAGCAGCAAGTCATCTGTCGACAGACGGAGTTTTGGGAAGATCTAATGGCCAGGATATGATCTATATTTGGGTGATCCCTTTTAGCACGACTCTCCATGTTTGAACACCCTTATATAAGGATCATATGAGGCTATTTTTCGCAGCAAGAAGCCACCATACCAAAACCCTAAGCAAAGGTCAAGAGAAGAGCTTCTTCTGCTGCCCTGCTTCATCTCTCTGCCCAGAACAAGAAGAACAACCTTCCAAGCGGAGTTGAAGCCGGTTCGTTCTGAAGTCAAGCTTCTCCATCATCTCGTGGTCTTCAACGGCGTGAAGCTTGAAGTCTTCTGGACGAACTCTTTGAAGAGTTCTTCATCTGGATTTGTTTCTATATCTCAGAACTCTTCTCTGTTTCTACTTTCATATCTTTGTGTGTGTGGTAGTGGTTCAAGCGTTCCTTGTGCTTGATCCACGTGTGGATTGTTGTTCTGATTGCGTGTTTTGCATCAGACAACGTGTGTGTGGTGTGTTGGTCAGATCAAGGCTAGAGGATCTGATCTTTTGTGGACTTGATCTAGCGTGTGTGTGTGTGTTGAGCCGGTGTGCTCGTGTGTGGTGTTGTACTCAGTTCTTGAGTAGTGTGTCCTCACTGTATGGGGGGTGGACGTAGGAGTCACATGGTGTGATCTCCGAACCACCTAAAAATCCCTTGTGCACTGTGGTTTGACTTGTGGTTTGCATTGTATTGCGCTAGATGCATGCATAGGGATTTCGTTTACACACTACTTGTTGATTTGTTCACACACGTTGCATCAGATCAAAGGGGTTTTAATTGAGTAGATCTTTAATCCGAAGTAATTTTAAATTGCTTAAGTTTCCGCTGCAAATCTATTCAACCCCCCCTTCTAGCTTTGCCATAACCGAATATCCGATCCTAACACATGTAAGAATTTGTGATTGTGGTATAAATTATTCTTAGTTAGCTTATTCTATATTACATCTTACAGATATTATGTATGTAAAATCTTGAAGTGCATATTTAACTATCTATTCCATGGATGTTGTGTATAAATATATGAAGTACATGTGTATACATGTATTTTATCTTATGCATGTGATAATTAGCTATGTTAAGCATGTTAAATTAATTATGATGTGTAGGTACTTAAATCATAATGTGCATGTAGTATTTAGCTAATGAGGAGTACATTTCAGTCATAGGTTCATGCATGTATTATGCAATCATGTAGTGTGTAAGTATATATGCATGTATGTGTGTTATTGATGCATATTATTCTTAATGATGATTAGTGTAAGTTGTACTTAATTAAATATTGTGTAATGCATGTACTTATGTAGTATAATATATGCAATTATTTTTACACATACTAGATTGTTTTGGTATATTTATACATTTAATTTTAGGTTTGGCGGAGTTTTGGCTGCACTGTGCTGTTGGCGGCAGGACCTGGACGCCAAGGCACTGTTGGCATCCACCCCCTAGACGCCAACCCCCTGGGCGGCCACCCCCTTGACGTTACCTGTCAGTTAACTACAACCGATGTTGATGTCAATATCCTCCTGCGTAACGTTTCCAGAATTGTTAATGCTCGCGTTTTGGCTGGTTCCAGATTAGGAAACCCATCCTAACTCGTAGGAAACCTACCCTAAGGCGTACCCCAACCCCCAAGCCTATAAAATACCCATCCTAGGTCGGGGAAAGGCTTTTTAACATTTGGTGAAACCCTAGCTCCGAGATGGTGAAAAGCTGAACTTTAAAAGGCCGGATCCGTCGACTGGAGGTGTTCCCCGAGGAGCTACAACATCTGGAGGACAGCCAATACATCCAAGAAGAGATCCCAACTCCGAGGAGCCATCTACATCGACAAGAGAAGAAGATCTAAGGAGTTTCTGAGCACCTTTTTGGCAGGGCCGAGAAGGGCTTCATCGACATATTCTGATCTTTGTAGATTTTTTTTAAGAGGCACATAAACCTAGATCTTGATCCTATACATGTCCCCTTAAGTCTTAGTATTTTTATGGATTTTTCCTCGAGTCCTGGAACCCAAATTCACCCTTGTATGCAAAGTTGTCCGTATGTGCTGCTGGGACCAGGTTGACGGCAACATAGGTTGCAGTCAAGTTCATCAGAAGAAGTAAACGACAACATCCCTTGACGTCTACTTCGTCAGGACCTGAAAATGTGCTTTTTGATTCTTTTCATGCTGTTTGAATGATTTCTGGACATAGTTACATACTGAAATTTTATTGGTGATTGTATACAGTCATTAGGTCATATCATAAGGTTGCCTAATTTTTTTTTCTGAACCGTGTTAATTATGAAAATTCAATAATTGTGTCATGAGCACCATATAAGCATGTTTAAATTGTGCATAAATGGAATTGCTGTAAATTAGGGTTGCATAAATTTTACATGACAGTAGGATTACTAATATCTGATTTCTGAACTGTTAGAACATAACCATATTCACTTGTACCCTGTCTAATGATATTTCAATGAATTGTTTGAAATCTGGATTTAATTATAGAAATTGTATTTACTGTCTGAAAACTCTGGAAAATTACATGTGTGATATATTTACTGTTAATGACCTGGGATAAAATTTAGAACTAAGATGTTAACAACAAGTATAATTATTAGTTAAACCATGGAATTATACATATTAGATAGGTTGATCTAATCTTGTGTAATTCGGTAAATGTACAGCATGTTTAGGACTGTAATGTAAGTTATTTTATTTCTGAAAATACTAGTATCATGATTAGGCTAACTGAGACATGTGCAATTGATAATTAAGATGTGTAAAGTGATTAAGTATTATATGTAAATATGTGAATAGTGTGAAAATGTGATAAAGTGAAAGCATAATGATTGGCCAAGATGACACTGCTACCCTAGAGGCATCGAGAGCTGTACATAGAAAAGTCCCTATGGAAAGCTCTACATTGTAAAAGTTTATCCTAAAGGTATTAGGAAAAACCTGGAGGTGGACAAGTACCACTGGATAGGGTGGAGAGGCTTCTCCCGATCTGCGCAGTTACCAAGATTCACCACTTCATTGCCTAGGTGGTGGTATGTGATATGATTGTGTTATGAGTTATGTGTTATGCGATGAGTATGAGTATGAGATATTGTTTTGTGTCCTCTAATAGGTAGTTAGGACTATGTGTCATGACATTTTAAGTTATTGGAATATGAGTAAAGTGTAAGATAATATGTGAATATGACATGTGATGATGCAAATATGTGATAAGTAAAAATAAAGAGTAGATGATATGAAGAGATATGTAAGGGAAAATTAAGGTTAATGAGAATGTGATTTCATGTGAAACTAATACAATAGTGCATATGTTCATACTATCATGTATTAATATTAAATTACAATGTCATGTTTAATATCATGTCATGTATTCATTAATATTCTTGTAATAATGTATGTGAGTAATATATATGTGTAAACATGCGATTATGTAACACAAAAAGATGGAAATGTGAATTTGCTAAAGGAATAAGATAAAGTGTAAATAGATCTAATTCTATGTAATTGAGTTTATTCCATGTCAAAACAGCAAGTAAAATATAGTTATGAATGTGTTAAGCATAAGGAAGAATGTTTAGATTCCATGCTAGATGTGATGAGTAGTATAGAGTTCCATGTTTAAATTGTTTAATATTGCCAATCAACTTGACTATGATCTAGACTTTACAATTCATGCTATAAAATATGAAACCATGCATATGAAATTTATTTACATTAAACCAGCAAGCAAGATGTGAAATTTAATATGAAAAGTGCATGTGAAAATGAATAGTCATCATGTTAGGTTGTTCTTTTCTCTATGCCTAATTCTCTATTCTAATTGTAGAAATAAATCATGAAATGAATTAATGTGTGAATGAATGATTCATGTTACATGTCAGGTGTAGAGAATATGTACAAGTGTATAATATTAGTATCCATGATTTAGAATAAACATGTGATAGAACAAAGCATGTCTAAGTGATTTAGGAATGTGTTGATAGTTAAAAGTATGTTCCATGTATATTCTTGTAGTTTAAATAATCATATGTATTCTTTAGTGTTTAAAAGATTAATGTGAATGTGATATGTTAAGATTAAGTCTTTGTTTTACTTGCTGAGTTTTGGACTCACCCTTGCTTCGGCATACAGGTGAGACATGAGTTACTATTTTAAAGGAAGGCATAGCGAAGGTTGATCTCTTGGAGGAGTAGCTTTTGAGGAGAATTTTCAGTTGTACTTCCTTTTCATAGCTTGAATAAAAATATTGTGTGGACAATATTTGGACAATGTAGTTCTTTCATTATGTAATAATGTGGACATTGTCATTTTATTTCGCTATTTAGACTGTGGAATGTGTGATGGTGATGGATTAAAGTTGAATTATTTATTTTATTCTGCTGTACTAAATTGCTATCTACGTACTTTTCAACCTATCGGCGAGTGTTGGGTTTTATCCCACTGTAATGACGCTCTTTATACCGATGGGGATTGGCATAATTGTACCGGTATGAGGAGGGTCGTTACATTCAGAGCAGGAGAAGGTCCTTCTGGCAACCTTCCAGTTGGACCGCGATGCTAGAGCTTGGTGGGAAGCTTCCAGTCGACAATTACCTAACATCGACATAGAGTGGGACAATTTTTAGAACTCTTCAACACCAAATATTTTTCGAGAGGATTTGTGAGAGAAGGCGAATGAATTCGCAAATTTAAAACAACGAATGATGTCTGTAGCAGAATATGAGGCACAATTTGAAAGACTAGTACCGTATGCACCACATTGGGTGAGTACAGAAAAGATGAAGGCAAAGAGATTCTTAGAAGGGTTGAGACCTATGTACTGGGAAAAGTTGGCTCCACTAGATATTGCAGTATATTCAGTCATGGTATTGAGAGCTTAATTAGTAGAGGACACCATGGAACTTCTCGAAAAGATCCATAAGAAGAAGGCTTTGAAGGTAACGTGTTACACATTCCAATGGGAATAGAGGAAGAAATACAGTAGATAGCAAGAGAATGAAAGAGGAAGTGGAGTGGAAGGAAGTCTGTGAATATTGGAAAAAACCAGGGCATCAGGTTGATAACTGTTGGAAGAGATTGGGCAGATGCTTGCGATGTGGAAGTCAACAACATCGAGTCATCAATTGTCCAACAAGAGGAACCAAAATCCATGCCAAGGACGATTACAAGCCCTTGTGGATATAAATCATGATAATGAAGGTGGACAAGGTACCATCACTAACCCTTATTTAATTTCATATTATTTTCGCAATAGCAAAGCCCTAAGTGAGGGAGATGATGGAATGAAATATTCAGAATAAACTGGTAGTCGTATCATATCATATGAATTTGGGGCCAAATTCTTTTTAAGTGGGGAAGGATGTAGTACCCCGAAAATTCATTAATATGAAAATAGAGATAAATTGAAATTTTATCAATTAAAAAAAATTCAAAACTAGTTAAAAAGGTACGCATCACTATTGCATGCATATAAACACATATAAAAATTCACAAAAATAGTAGTTATACTTTGAACGATATTCTCTAATGACCCATTAGGAATTTGGGCATAGAAAATCATTTGGACCGAGTTTTAGAATTTATATGACTTATTATGGTAATTAAGGAATAATTAGGAAAATCATTATTACATAAACCAAAGTGGATGAAATATTAAAATAAATTTTTTGGTATACTCTAACGATACGTATTGATAGTCCATCATGAGAATTTGGACCATTGGACCTCTCATAGCCCATGAATAATTCAAGTAAAAAATACAATAAAATCCGTAACTCTATTATTCCATAATTAAAAGGGAAATTCTCGTAAGTTAAATTTCATTAAATAATGGGTTATGTTAAATGGACCCGCTAAAATTTATTGGGCCAAAATAGGGATTTTTAAAGTGGAAATAATAAGAAAATACCCTAAATTCGTACTTAAATATTACCTAAATAGAAAAGAAGTATTAAAGTATTAAAATAATCAATTTGAGTTGGAATTGGATTCCTAAACTTACCCTAATAGCTTGGTCACGAAATTACCTCTCAACCTAACCCAAATAGGAAGTGGACATGCTTGGAAAGAGGAGAGAAAAATAGGAAATCCTAAAATTAATAGGAGTTAGAGTCCTATTAGGAAATAGAACGGGAGAAAGCTTAAATACTCTCCTAAATCCCCCATGGCCAGCCCTAGCTCGTTGCCAAGGGTTTGCTGGACGTGGAGAGGAAGCCAAGGAGGAGGAGAACTCGTGGGGAGAAGGTTGCTCAAGCTCCCAACCCGTGTTCTTCAAGTTCTAGCCCTAGAAGAGGGAAACGAGTCAAAGTAAGCATTCTCACGAGCAAAATCTAATTAAATTCATCTGTAGATTGATCCATGCATCAGGAACAAAACCCCTTTTGTTTCATAATTTTTCGTTCACCCAATCTTTTCTTCTTGAATTTTGAAGTTCTACAAACACCTTGACTCCGAGACATCATGTTAAATTTATATCTTCTTGAATACTCAATCCCAGGCCACGAAATTTTAACTGGAGATATTGATGATTGTTAGGAATCTTTTACCCTTGAAAGCCCTAATTTTCATCCATCCTACCTTGTGAATTAATTCCTTGAACTCTACTGTGTACTGTACCATGCACTTCGTGAATAAACCTGTTGAATCTTGTCGAGACCATGTCTACTATTCAATTCCTATTTATTGTGAATACTATTGCATGTCTAGATTAGTTTGCAAGTGGTTTTGTGATTTTTCATCGACTGTACACTTAGCTATGAATTTTTGAACCACCTTATGTCAAAATAAGGCAACTTGGACCGCAATCCAAGGAGCTGTCCTTTTCCGTTTGGACTTAGGCGCAGGACCTGAGAACACGACGACCCGATAGGCCGCGTTCTCAGTGGCTGGTAGTGACAGCTCCACCTGTCGCATTTTGAACGCGACAGGGGCTGTCGTCGCGTTCTGGCCGCCTGATCTGACTGGTCTATCGCATTCTGTGCAAGACCCTGTCGCGTTCTGATCTGACCCCATCGCGACCCTCACAAGGGTACGTCGCGATCTCAGAATTTTACATAGAAACCCATGTTTTGTGATGCTCTAACTGTCTACAGTGTCTATACCTTGTTAACAGTCATACACACATAAATACATCTGTTATACAATGAATGTATATTTGAATGGTTTAAAATACATGCACATGACCACTTTCTATCTATGATTTCTCTTACACATGCACACACTTGAACCATCTATTATGGCTTAACTTGGCAGAAATATCTCATAATACATCTGGTAATTTATCTCAATTATATATTTAATTTACCCTTTTTCAAATGTACTTGCCTTCGTTTTATCGTGATGTTTTGGGAATACCGTTACCAACGCTCCACTGTTCTAGAATTCCTCTAGAACGTCGGGAATTTGTTTCTCTACACACTTTTCTCTTGACTTGGACGAGCTCTCCGTCGGATACTCCTTCTGTTGGACTAGTGAATCCTTGTTCAAGGCTTCCGTAAGCCTTCTCTGTCCATGGATTCCCCTTGGTCGACTAGCTGGTTGTACCTTAATACCTATGTCGCCCTTTAGGGATCAGTAAGATCCAAACGGCCTTAGAATGCTCTCTCTCGCTCTCCCTCGTCTTGAAGCTATCAATAATGATACATGAACACAAGTTATTAATTGAATTAATCCAAAAACACCTTATGTTGTCGAAACTCTCTCTTGATCATTATTATCCTGAAATCCTATTTACCTGACTTGTTATGCTTGAAATCATTATAGACACGATACTACCACACTCCGAACCATCGTTATTGACTTGATAGTCTCGAACTACTAGTGAACATTGTTCCGTGACATGATCGTACTTATGTTCTTGGGCATCCTGACATGACATTCTTGAACTCTTGAAAGTACTCTCTTGGAACCCTTTGAGCTGTTGTGGCTCCTACTGTTCTTAATTGTCTAGCGCTATAACGGTCTTGTGACTCTACTGGACTTGAATGCATACTGTTGAGGGCACGAAGAGTGTCCGAGGGGCTCCAATCTAGTCCTGGGGTAGGGAGCCACCCGAAATACCTGCAGGGGCTAATGACGGTGTCTGCATTTGCACCAGTTCTGACTGACTGTTCTGAATTAGCTAGACATCTCACTGTTATACTGTTACTGTTAGTCTGTTAGTTCAGACGTACTGCACTATTATTGTACTACCATTGACTGTTACTGAATTGCTACTGTCCTATTATTGAACGACTACTGTCGTACTCTCTTGTTGCACTGCTATTGTTCAACTACTCTCTCTCTCTCTCTCGGCTCTACATGTTACTTGCTATCTTGAGATATTGCTTTCTATCGTGACTTACCCATATTCATTATGCTATACTTGACTCACGTGCTAATTGAACCATGTTACCTGTGCTATTACTCTCTCGACTTTACATAACTCTCTCTATCATTAGTTACTCTGCCTTTTAAAGCATTAATTATTTAAAGCCTGCTTGATCTTGAGATTTAAGTCCTACTGGGCGTTGTCACTCACCCTCGTTATTTGTTATTGTGTCTCAGGTAAGTTAGACAATGATGTTACACACACCAATGGATAGGACCAGAGTGATGACGACCTAGAGTTAGTTGATGAAGTTACCCTACTACCATAGAGTCTAATAGTTATTGCTTTAGATTTCTTTCTAATGTAGTGATGTCGATGAGCCTTGTGCATGGCTCCGAATTAGTGGTTTGTAATAGTCTTAGTGATTTTATAATGAAATCAAGAGTTTATTTCAATTATTGTTCATTAGATGCTCTGATGTTTGCGTCTGTATGCGTAATTCACGTTACCATACTTGTTGCTCACGTTTCCCTCGATTTATTCCACTGCTAAATTGGAGGGGCATGCCAACTACACTTCCCTAAAGTCTAATAGAGCTCTCTTTGTTGCAGGAACACCTCAAACGAGACTGCAGAGCTTCTTCTCTTTGGCCATCTGAAGAGGGGAAGGTCAGAGTCCCGCCATCCACCGCTGCACGAGGTTACATCACCGGTGCGATCAGCACACTTCCTTGGGCATAGGTAAGGCCCTGGCGATCACCTGCCACTCATTTGTTTTCTGGTTTCTTTGTTCTTCTCCCTAGTCAACCTGGTCAAACGGGAGTCAAGAGCAAGCAAGGGTCAACCAGCAACGTCCAACGCACTACGAGGAGCCACTCAACGTTCGGGGAACCTCTAGAGTCCATTGGGGAGCAGAACGGAACGTCTACAGCTCTCCTTTGGCGATCACGGTGGGACAACTGCTACTGCTGCGGTTTTCAGCCTACACACAGGTAGACGTCATGTGATCTTGACGTCTATCCAGGTAAACATCCACATTTACTACTGTTTATTTCTTCTTAGCATCAACCTTCTGTGCTGTTAACTACTAGTCAGCGTCCATCGATCATGCCGTTTACTTATTCCTGAAGAACTTGACGTCGCTGGCCTTGCCATTTACTTTACAGAAGCTATTTTTGATCTATTTTTCTTTTTGTTTGCTTCCTTTTGATCACTGACGGTCCTGAGTCACGAGGTGGGTCTATTCTCTTGTCTGTTCTAGCCTCCCCACACATTTTAGGATACCCCTTCTTGATTTACAATCTTTTACTTGGGGATTCCCTCTCGGGTAAATCAGATTGGCTTCAAGAAGAACTCCATAAGTCCCTAAATTCCGTGGATTCCCTCATGGTACGGGGCAGGAGGACCTTTACCCTCCCAGTTAGTTCGCCTATTTACCCGGCTTTGAGTGAGAGGTGAGAGAATCGGCCTTCATAAGTTAAGTTAACACAGAACCTTAACTTTTAAAAATTTTGGGACGTTGTTTGACAACATTTTTGTGTAGAATCCATATTTCTCCTAACAACAGTGTAGTTAATCGGCCTAATCATCTTAGAATCAGTAGGTTGTGTGCTAATGGACTCTTGGTTGAACTCTATCAATATGTCTAATAATCTGGCTTTTGAATATGATGATAATATCAATGATGAATTTGTTGGAATGGTTAACTCTAACATTCAGTCTGAAGAGTCAGTCCAATCTTCCTCTCAAGCCAATAATGAGGAGGTGAGTTTGAGGGTCAATCCCATATATGCCCAAGAAACCCAAGATGACCCCGAATTCTCCAAACTCCTATCCCGCTATTCGCCCGAGGACATCATTTCTATGCTTTCCAGCATACTGTTCGGGCAATGGCTTCCCCTTCCTCACCATCTCCCTTCAATGCCTCTTCCCAAGCCCACTCCTAGGCCGGTCACCCCATCCCGAGTTCCGATCTCCCCTCTTTCTCCCGCCATTCCTGCACCAACTCCCATTCCAACTCCTCCCTCTGTCTATCCACCTTATGTCCAACCCCACCCCCCACTCAATCCGAATCCATCTCCAGGTCTGAGATGGAGGGTCTTTTTAGGAACTCTTGGCTGAGTCTTTGTCCCTATCCAAGCCTCACTCCCTTCAAAACTATTGCAAGCTCCCAAATGCCTACTTTCCCTCGGGTTTCAAGGCCCCGAAATATCGCAAGTATGATGGGACCTCCGACCCCCATTCCATTTTGCTGACTTTCTCATGGATTCCCACCAGTGGTTATATGATCGGGTCCTCATGGTTCACCTCTTCCAATAATCGTTAGAAGGGGAGGCTTTGAGGTGGTTCACCTCCCTTCCTGCATCTGATCTCATTAACTTTGACATTGTCTCCGAATGCTTCATCTCCCATTTCTCTTACATGGCCACCCCCAAGTCCACACTTCTTGACTGGTGGTGGAAAGATGAGGCTAGATGAAGATTTTGTCACCTTTTCCAACCACTGGAGATCCATGGCTTCGAGGGCCGACCTCCCCATCCCGGAGTCCCAAGCCATCACCATGATAGTTACCAATACCACCCCCTTGCTCAGATCCATATTGATGCTTAGTGAGTTTCCCTTCTTTTCACATCTCTACAATAGAGCTAGGGTGGTTCAAAATCAAATCAAGGATTCCTCCCTCCCACCATTCTTTGAAGGGAACCTAAGGGACGCAAGGCTCCCGCAGCACCTACCACTGAGGGGGTGACCGTCAATGAGTCCATTTGTGCTTGTAGCCAGCCACTAAGGCCTCCTAACAAACCCTCCACTCCCACCTCCAATCCTCACCAATTCCCATCACATCCCTCTAGGCCCTATTCTGTTGTTCCTCCACCTTCTGGCTATACCCTCCTAGTCCCAAGAGATCTTACTATCCTGTTCTCCCTAAATCCCTTGGGGACATATTCTTTGACCTCATGTCTTGCGATGCTATCCAACTTCCCCCACAAAAAGAGGGTGTGCATCCAAGGGCCGACACCTCAAAGTACTGTCCTTATCATAGGGCCCCCGTCATGAAATCCATAATTGCTTCACTTTCTGTGACTGGTGTATGACATGAATGATCACGGTAGGATCAATTGGGACAACGTCATGGTCGCCATCGCTAAGTCTAGGTACACAAGAGAGACCTGGGTATAGTGCAAAACCCCCTCCCCAACCACCAAACAACAACAACCCATCCTCCTCCAAGTCCCAGGAAAAGGTCAACACCATGACACATCCAGAACCTTGAGTTGTGAGGAGAGAACAACAGTGGGGGGGTAGAAGGTTTCAAGGAGTGGTACCCGTGTCCTTCCGTAGAGTCCCAGGAACCCTCCACCACTGTAGATGCTATCCTAGAAGAGTGGCCCCCTAGTGCTTATCCGACTCGCTCGCCAGGACACCCATTTATTCCCGGTCCCTCTACCTATGAGTCGCCCACCTATGGCTCCCAACCCCTCCACTCATTCTCCCTAGGTCTCAAGAGCATGTTCATGTCACCCTCCGAATTGAATGTTCCCCACTCCCACGGCCCTCTCAAGATGAGGAAGATAGTGGACCCCCGCCACCTGCCGGCACCGAATATGATATTCTCCAGCACTAGACAAGACTCCCATAAGGTTTTCTATTTTAGAATTGATTCGTAAGTCACCATCGCATCAGTCCACTCTCCTCCAATTCCTCCAAAAGATCATGGTCAATGATGACCTTCCTGCTAGTGGGGTGACCAATGCCATTCTCTCCCTCACCCAAGGACCCTCCATCTCCTTCTCAGATAAAGATCTTGTAGCCCCCGAGTGTCGTTCACTCCCTCTCTGCCTCACCATCACTCTCAATGGGGTCTCGGTGGACTCCACTCTCATCGACACCGGGGCATCCATCAATGTTTGTCCGATGAAAACCCTCAAACAATTGGGTTTAAGGGAAGAAAATCTGCTCCACCATCGCTGCCTATGACAACTCCAAGAGGGTTCCAAGGGAATGATCACTCTTCAATTGGAAATAGGACCAGTTACCATGTCTTCCGAGTTTCTAGTCTTAGACGTCGATCCGGCTTACAAGGCCATTTTCGGTCGTCCGTGGTTAGAGCAAACTCTAGGGGTCCCATCCACTACCCATCAATGATTCAAGTTTCCTTTAATGGGCGGGTCATTAAAATCAAGAGCATCCCTACCGTGGAAACCCTCAACTCATCACGTCGGAGCAGATGCCATACCTATTCATTTCAGACAAGGGGAAGAAACCCATTATGTCCATCATTCATCTTCCATCTCCCCTTGATTTGAACCAACCTCCCTTCTTAGAAGAAGATTTGAGACCACCACGTGTCCCCAAGGGAAAGGTTGGGAGGTGATGGCGAAGATCAGCTATATTCATGGCCGAGGGTTGGGTAGAGATAGGCAGGGTCCTATCAGTAATGTGTAGGTGAAGAGGTTGTTAGCTAGGGCTGTTCTAGGCTTTCATGCGGACCCTATTCATCCAGATCCGTTCATACCCTACACACCTCCTACTTGGACCTTTAAAGAGCATTTCATTCGGGGACCCATTCAACCGGGAACAAGGGAGCCCATTGTAGAAAAACTGTCCGACTCAGAGAGTGAGGAAGAAGAGGAAGCTGCCGAACTTGAGGAGTTTGTGAAGACTTCGGCCTTCTCTCACTCTTTGGTTCCGACCTCCTATCTCCATCTCACCCCCCATCTCTTCATCTTCTCCCTCAGCTGAAGTTGCTCGGCACACGAGGTCCTTTCCTCTTCTCTCACTCTTTAGTTCTGTACATAGTAGTCTAGACTCAGGTTTAGGGTCAGGTCTAGGTTTAGAGGAGTCTGTCCCTCTCAGCCATGCCTTCACAAGAGAAGGGTAGGCAAGTTCCTGCCCATTATGTTTTGGCCTTGCTGAGAGGTGTGTTAAAAATTAAGTCAAGTCCCCGAGTTTCTTGAATGGTTTAGAGTATATCTGTAACGTCGCGTGCTTTTCGGATCCATGCGGATCATGTGCATTGTGGTTGTGGCGGCCGTTGTGAGGCCAGTGTGAGTTGGGTGTGTGGAATGCATGGTGTGATTGCGTGGCTTGAGCAGGTGAAGAGCAGGGTAGGTCCTGAATTGGAATGGGACTGCTGCTGTTCTGTCTGAGTTGGCGGCCAAGGGGTGGTCGTTGACTGTTGGCGACCAGGTTTATGGACGTTGACTTCTTGAACTTGGCGGCAGCTTTTGTGGACGTTTAGGCTGGCGGTTGATGTTGGCGACAAGGGGGTTGACGCCAACCTGTCAGTTCAACAGGTTATAGGCTCACCGAGGGCTGTTCTCTCAGCTCACCCTCTCTCCCTCTTGCCCCAGCTTGCTGCCCCCGAGTCTTTGAAGGTTCTAACAGGTATCGAGGAGTGGTTGGTCGATCGTGGGACGCGCGGCGTCGCCGAATTGCGCGAGGAAACGTCGCGGCGTGGTGCAATTCGCGTGGGAGCTCGCGGAGGGCTCGGCGTGAACCGGGGGATTGCAGGAGATTCTAACGCGTTCTGAGGTAGGGGACGAACCCTGGTAGCTCCGTAGAAACATTAAAACACATCATAATTACTTGAACCAGCATGATAATCCATGTTTGGATAGAGTTGCACCAGGCGGGATAATGGGTGGTTTGAGTAGTTTACTGTACGAATCATGTTATAACGGGTTGTATTGGGTTCTAGCATGCTAAAGGAATTGCATTTGCATGTTTTTCAGTAGTTAGAACAGTTAGAAAACCCGCAGAGCCGATTAGGGTTTCTGCAGGGTTTATGGCCGGAGAACTTGGCGTCAACATCGCTTGCCGCCAAATTCTCAGCCAGGAGGTTAACGGCCAGGACCTTGCCGTTGACTCCCAGTAAGCGGCAATCGATGTGGCCGCCTACTTCTATTTGAGCAGAAATGACTAAGTACATAATTATCGATAATGCATGTGTGTTGACGCATGAGGTGCACTGAGTGCACTTGGTTTACGTTTTAGCATACAAGGTATGCTGTTAGTTGTTTACTTCGGTGACTGCGCGTTGTGTACGCGAGTCAGTTGGGTTCACGTGTAGTGGACCAGTGGTTACTTGTGGTTTACGTGAGGTTTCACGTGGTTTGTGTGTGACGTGCACGTGGTTCTGTGTACGTGGCGAGTAGTACGACGCCTACCGTGGTTACCTCTCCAGTTGGGTGCCCCAGGTTCTTTGTGAGCCAGGCTGTTAGCTCGGGGCTTTGTCCCGGTACTTGTGTTGTACCGTCGAGGTCTGTGTCGTCTGACCTGGACACCCTCACTCTTGTGTTAGAGTTGTACGTCCGGCTGAGGGAAAGACGACAGTGGGACAGTGACTTGTGTGTTTTTTAGTCACTTGTAGCGCGCTCGTAGTTGGGGGTACGGACACCAGTAGACGTACTGGACCCCAGCTAGTCCTTTTCCAGTGCCTCACTCTAGCGAGCCCAGGCCAGGGTCTCTGGAGGTGCCAGGCATGGGCCTGTGACCGTGTGGTCTGCAGTTGTGGTGTTTTAGTTGGTCTCCACAGTTGTTTGACCTTTTTACGTGGAGCGGCAGCTGGACCTTTCGTCCGTGGCTGCGAGACTGAGAGGTAGACCTGTGTTAGTTGTCCGAGTCAGTTTCTGGTGTCGCGAACCAGTTCACGTGGCTCGTGTTGGCTGTCTCTACTTTAGCTTGTACACCTGTACTGGTTTGCCGTTTAATTATTACTGTTGTTTCTCGTAGTCGGCAGACGGTGAGTACTTTTACAGCTTTACTTACCTGCTTAGCTGTTATATTAATGTTGTGCTGTTTACTATTTGTACTCGTGGTGTTTGTTCGCTCGGTTTGGGGGAGTTCCCTACTGAGCCAGTGACTAGAGAGGCTCACCCCTACCCCCACAGGTGAGAGCGAGGAGGACGTCTCTCGTCGACGTCCAGTTCCGGGCCGCGTCGTAGCGGTGCAGGGTCAGCACCTCCAGCAGAGTAGCTTCAGCAGTGTAGTTTTGTAGTTGTTTACTTTCTTCAGTTGTACCTCGGGGTATGCCCCAGGCTTTTGTACACCTTTACAGTTTTATGGAAATTTGGCTATGTAAATTGTGAAAAATTATATATGAAATGTGGTGTGTTCCTTTATGTTTACACGGACTGTGGTTTGGTATCCCTTGCGAGGCTTCGGCCCGTTCGCGGGAGGCGGACTCGGATCAAGTACGTTATCGGTTTAACGGGCTTGGCCGAGGCGTTCCGTCACAGTTGGTATCAGAGCAAGGTCCGTGTTAATATAAGGGAATTAAAAGATACATAGCCTTATTTCGGTCATTATACACTGCTGGTAGGGACCCTGGTTTTTGATCATTTGTGGTTTTGATTTTTGTCTGGTGTTTTGTGTATGTAGAATTTCTGAAATGGCTGATAGGAGAGATTGGGGTGGTGGAGGAGATGATCCGGAGGAAAGCACCCAGCGTATGATAGAAAGAATCTGGGAGAGCCTCACGGATATTCGAGCGAGAATGGATCAGCAGGCGCCAGTACCACCAGTTGCAGTGCCACCTGGGGATGGAGAGGTGTACCTGTTGCTCCAGTTCCGCCGAGAGTGGAGGTGCCTTTTGTAGCTCATGTGCCACCACCAGTGTTGTTAGCGGAAGAACCAGTGATGCAGGTTGAAAAATTTCTGAGATTGCAGCCACCTACTTATTCAGGAGGGCCGAATCCAGATACAGCTGAGCATTGGGTTCATGAAATTGAGAGAGGTTTTGCGACTATGAGGTGTCCGGCAGCGGATAGAGTGGTATTAGCTGCTTATCAGTTGAGAGGTTTTGCCTTGGAATGGTGGCGATTGAAGATGCAAACCACTTTGCAGGCAGGACAGAAGAAGCTATCACTTGGCCGGAGTTTCTTGATGTATTTAATGATACATTCTTTCCGATCCAAGTGCAGCAAGTAAAAAGAGAGCAATTCCGGACTCTTCAGCAAGGTAACTCTTCAGTTTTAGAGTACCAGATGAGATTTATGGCACTTAGCCGTTATGCGCCATATGTGGTTTCAGATAATAATATGATGGTTGAGTATTTTATCAGAGGTTGAGAGTGGAATTGCAGGATGCGATAGTACCTCTTATGTGCAAGACAGTGGAAGAGGCAGCGCAGAGGGCAGCTACTTGGAGAGGTCTATCCGGACTCGTCAGGCAGGTGAGTCAGGTTCAGGTAGTTTTCGGCTACCGCAGCAGACAGTAGGTGCAAGCAAGGCAAAGCACCAGCAGGACCTTCTTCATCTGGTTTCGGGAAATGGGGCCAGAAGTTAAAGCAAGCATTTAAAGGAAAAGGAAGGATGGGGAGGTCGTCAGCAGTGCAGCAGGGCCGTGGTAGGCCTGAGGTGGAGGAGTCGCAGCAGAGTACTGCCAGGCAGCCTATTGTTCCTCCAGGGTATAGATGTTATAATTGTAATCAGCCGGGACATTTGATCCGCAATTGTCCTATGCAAGAGAATATGGGTATGGCAGAGGTGTGCAGCAGCAGCAGCCTCAGCAGTTCCAGCAGCCACAGGCAGGTCGTGGCAGAGGAGCACCGCAGCAGCGAGGGAGAGGCCGGGTTATGGCTATCACCCGAGCCCAGGCAGAGGCATCAAATATGATAGAAGGTACTTTACCTCTTTATGAATATTCAGCAAGAGTCTTATTTGATTCGGGTGCCTCTCATTCTTTTATTTCCGAAGAATTTCTGGATTGCATAGCTCATCCTTTAGAAGAGAAGTCTTGTGAGTTAGTGGTAGAGGTTCCTTCAGGTGAGTTCTTACTCACTTCGAGCTACATAGATGAAGCTCCTGTTATGATTGAAGGGAACCAGATGCCGGGTCGGTTGTATGCCCTGCAGTTGTCAGATTATGATATCATTTGGGTATGGATGGCTAAGATGTATGGAGCAATGTTAGATTGCAGAAAGAAAAGGATCAGATTTTGTCATCCTAATGGTGCAGTGTTTGAATATCAAGGTATGCCTTTTTATACCTCAAAGTTTCTAATTTCTGCAATTAAAGCTAGAAAGTTGATAAATGATGGTGTGTGGCCTATTTAGCCTCAGTAAGTTTGGTAGAAGCCAGTCAGCCATGGAAGCAGTTCCCGTGGTTAGGGAATTTGCTGATGTCTTTCCGAAGATTTGCCTGGTTTAGCTCCACATAGAGAGGTGGATTTTACTATTGAGTTGCTGCCGGGTACCATGCCGATCTTTAAAGCCCCATATCGGATGGCACCAGCAGAACTCAAGGAGTTGAAAAAGCAATTAGAAGATTGTTGCAAAAAGGGTTTTTAGACCGAGTCATTCCCCGTGGGGAGCGCCGGTTTTATTTGTGAAAAAGAAAGATGGAAGTTTCGGATGTGTATTGATTATAGAAAGTTGAATGATGTGACCATCAAGAATAAGTACCCGTTGCCAGAATAGATGATTTATTTGATCAGTTGCAATCAGCAAAAGTGTTTTCTAAAATTGATTTGAGGTCCGGGTACCATCAGTTGAGAATTAAAGAGGAGGATATAGATAAGACAGCGTTCAGAACCAGATATGGTCACTATGAGTTTGTGGTAATGCCTTTTGGGTTGACTAATGCTCCTGCAGGTTTTATGGATCTGATGAATAGAATATTTCATCCATATTTAGATCAATTTATTGTGGTCTTTATTGATGATATTCTAATTTATTCAGCATCTGAAGAGGAGCATGCAGCTCATTTGAGGTTTACTTGCAGTTGTTAAGGATAACCAGTTGTTTGCTAAATTCAGTAAGTGTGAATTCTGGTTAAAGGAAATTCAGTTTTTGGGTCATGTTATTTCAGCTAAAGAGTAGCTGTAGACCCAAGTAAAGTGGAAGCTGTGTCGAGGTGGGAAGTGCCTAAGTCAATAACCGAGATTAGAAGTTTTCTGGGGTTGGCAGGTTATTATAGGCGCTTATTCAAGATTTTTCTAAAATTGCAGCACCTATGACTAACTGACCAGAAAGGGTGTGCCTTTTGTGTGGTCCGGTGAATGTCAAGAAGTTTTATGGAATTGAAGAAAAGACTCATCAGCACCTATATTGACATTGCCGGCAGGAGTGGTGGTTTTGTGCTGTATACTGATGCTTCAAGGAGAGGTCTTGGTGCAGTGCTTATGCAGCATGGTAAAGTAATAGCTTATGCATCCAGGCAATTGAAGCCAGCAGAAGAGAATTACCCCACTCATGATTTAGAATTGGCAGCAGTTGTGTTTGCTTTAAATGTGGAGGCATTATCTGTATGGCGAAAGATTTGAGATTTTTACAGATCATAAAAGCTTGAAGTATATCTTCTCGCAGAAAGATTTGAATCTTCGCCAGCGCAGATGGGTTGAGTATCTGAAAGATTATGATTTCAGTTTGGCTTACCATCCGGGTAAGGCCAATGTTGTGGCTGATGCCTTAAGCAGAAAGGCATATGAATTTGATGATGATTAAAGAATGGAAGTTGTATGAAGAGGTAGCAGAGAATCTTTGTATGTGCCCAGCAGTCAGCGTCGGGCAATTCTAGCTGCTAGTGCTGTAGAGCTCTTTATATTGGCAGATTATTGAGGCTCAGAGAGCAGATGCAGTTTACCTGAAATTGTGAAAATGGAAGGAGTTTCTATTGATGATAATTGTGTGGTCAGGCTTAGGCAGGTTGTTTGTTCCTGCAGAAAGAGAGGTGAAGCAGCGAGTTCTAGAAGAGGCTCATAAATCTAGGTACACTATTCATCCGGGTAGTACTAAAATGTACCATGATTTAAAAAGCATTTTTGGTGGCCTCATATGAAGAAAGAAATAGCAGAATTTGTGGCAAGATGTCTATCTGTCAGCAAATTAAAGCAGAGCATCAAAGCCTGGAGGTCTATTGCAACCGTTGCCCATTCCACAGTGGAAATGGGATGATATTGCAATGGATTTTGTGGCAGGTTTACCAAGGTCGAGTTCTGGGCATAATGGAATATGGGTGTTTGTTGACAGATTGACTAAAGTTTGCAGATTAGTGGCAGTAAGTATGTCTTGGACAGTGGACAGATTGGCAAATATTTATGTTGAAAGAATTGTTCCACTGCATGGTATTCCGAAGACTATTGTATCTGATAGAGATCCAAGATTTACTTCTGGTTTTTGGAGAAGTTTGCAAAAGTAATTGGTTCTGAATTGAGATATAGCTCCGCTTATCATCCCCAGACAGATGGTCAGACAGAAAGAACCATTCAGACAATTGAAGATATGTTGCGAGCTTGTTGTTTAGTTTGGGGAGGCAGTTGGGAGCATCATTTGGGAATGGTTGAGTTTGCCTACAATAATAGTTATCATACCAGTCTTGGGATGGCACCGTATGAAGCTTTATATGGAAGGCCATGTAGAACCCCATTGAACTGGCATGAAGTGGGAGAAAGGCAATTAGTGGGTCCTGAATTGATTCAGCAAACCACTGAAGTAGTGAAGCTTATTAAAGAAAAATTGCAGGCAGCTCAAAGTAGGCAGAAAAGTTATGCAGATGTGCGGAGGAGACCACTTCAGTTTGAGGTGGGAGATTTTGTTTTCCTGAGAGTTTCTCCAAGTAAAGGTATTATGAGGTTCGGTAAATCTGGAAAGCTGAGTCCAAGGTATGTGGGACCTTTCCAGGTGATTGAAAGAATTGGGGAAGCAGCTTATAGGCTGGATTTGCCAGCTGATTTTGCAGATGTGCATGATATTTTCCATGTCTCTATGTTGAGGAAATGTATTGAAGATCCAGCTCAAATAATTAGATATCAAGGTGGTGACCTGAGGCCGGACATGACTATGCCAGAATATCCGGTACAGATCACAGATCGAAAGATGAAGAAGCTAAGAAATAAAGAAATTGAGCTTGTTAAAGTGAGATGGGAAAATAGGTTGGGTGGTGAGGATACCTGGGAGTTGGCCGCGAAATGGCTAAAGGGTATCCCTATCTGTTTATAAGTTTGTGTATTTTCTTTTTAGATGATAGTGCTTGTAAAGTTGTGTATGTTTAAATCGTTTGACTTTGTGTTGTGTTATGAATTTCGAGGTCGAAATTTTCTTTTTAGATGATAGTAATGTAACGTCGCGTGCTTTTCGGATCCATGCGGATCATGTGCATTGTGGTTGTGGCGGCCGTTGTGAGGCCAGTGTGAGTTGGGTGTGTGGAATGCATGGTGTGATTGCGTGGCTTGAGCAGGTGAAGAGCAGGGTAGGTCCTGAATTGGAATGGACCTGCTGCTGTTCTGTCTGAGTTGGCGGCCAGGGGTGGTCGTTGACTGTTGGCGTCCAGGTTATGGACGTTGACTTCTTGAACTTGCGGCAGTTTTGTGGACGTTTAGGCTGGCGGTTGCATGTTGGCGACAAGGGGGTTGACGCCAACCTGTCAGTTCAGCAGGTTATAGGCTCACCCGAGGGCAGTTCTCTCAGCTCACCCTCTCTCCCTCTTGCCCCAGCTTGCTGCCCCCGAGTCTTTGAAGGTTCTAACAGGTATCGAGGAGTGGTTGTCGATCGTGGACGCGCGGCGTCGCCGAATTGCGCGAGGAAACGTCGCGGCGTGGTGCAATTCGCGTGGGAGCTCGCGGAGGGCTCGGCGTGAACCGGGGGTTGCAGGAGATTCTAACGCGTTCTGAGGTAGGGGACGACCCTGGTAGCTCCGTAGAAACATTAAAACACATCATAACACTTGAACCAGCATGATAATCCATGTTTGGATAGAGTTGCACCAGCGGGATAATGGGTGGTTTGAGTAGTTTACTGTACGAATCATGTTATAACGGGTTGTATTGGGTTCTAGCATGCTAAAGGAATTGCATTTGCATGTTTTTCAGTAGTTAGAACAGTAGAAACCCGCAGAGCCGGATTAGGGTTTCTGCAGGGTTTATGCCGGAACTTGGCGTCAACATCGCTTGCCGCCAAGATTCTCAGCCAGGAGGTTAACGGCCAGAACCCTTGCCGTTGACTCCAGTAAGCGGCAATCGATGTGGCCGCCTACTTCTATATTTGAGCAGAAATGACTAAGTACAATAATTATCGATAATGCATGTGTGTTGACGCATGTTGTGCACTGAGTGCACTTGGTTTACGTGTTTAGCATACAAGGTATGCTGTTAGTTGTTTACTTCGGTGACTGCGCGTTGTGTACGCGAGTCAGTTGGTTCACGTGTAGTGGACCAGTGGTTACTTGTGGTTTACGTGAGGTTTCACGTGGTTTGTGTGTGACGTGCACGTGGTTCTGTGTACGTGCGAGTAGTACGACGCCTACCGTGGTTACCTCTCCAGTTGGGTGCCCCAGGTTCTTTGTGAGCCAGGCTGTTAGCTCGGGGCTTTGTCCCGGTACTTGTGTTGTACCGTCGAGGTCTGTGTCGTCTGACCTGGACACCCTCACTCTTGTGTTAGAGTTGTACGTCCGGCTGAGGGAAAGACGACAGTGGGACAGTGACAGTTGTGGTTGTTTTTAGTCACTTGTAGCGCGCTCGTAGTTGGGGGTACGGACACCAGTAGACGTACTGGACCCCAGCTAGTCCTTTTCCAGTGCCTCACTCTAGCGAGCCCAGGCCAGGGTCTCTGGAGGTGCCAGGCATGGGCCTGTGACCGTGTGGTCTGCAGGTTGTGGTGTTTTAGTTGGTCTCCACAGTTGTGACCTTTTTACGTGGAGCGGCAGCTGGACCTTTCGTCCGTGGCTGCGAGACTGAGAGGTAGACCTGTGTTAGTTGTCCGAGTCAGTTTCTGGTGTCGCGAACCAGTTCACGTGGCTCGTGTTGGCTGTCTCTACTTAGCTTGTACACCTGTACTGGTTTGCCGTTTAATTATTACTGTTGTTTCTCGTAGTCGGCAGACGGTGAGTACTTTTACAGCTTTACTTACCTGCTTAGCTGTTATATTAATTGTTGGTGCTGTTTACTATTCGTACTCGTGGGTTTGTTTTCGCTCGGTTTTGGGGGAGTTCCCTACTGAGCCAGTGACTAGAGAGGCTCACCCCTACCCCCACAGGTGAGAGCGAGGAGGACGTCTCCGTCCGACGTCCAGTTCCGGGCCGCGTCGTAGCGGTGCAGGGTCAGCACCTCCAGCAGAGTAGCTTCAGCAGTGTAGTTTTGTAGTTGTTTACTTTCTTCTGTTGTACCTCGGGGTATGCCCCAGGCTTTTGTACACCTTTACAGTTTTATGGAATATGGCTATGTAAATTGTGAAAAATTATATATGAAATGTGGTGTGTTCCTTTATGTTTACACGGACTGTGGTTTGGTATCCCTTGCGAGGCTTCGGCCCGTTCGCGGGAGGCGGACTCGGATCAAGTACGTTATTGGTTTAACGGGCTTGGCCGAGGCGTTCCGTCACAGTTGGTATCAGAGCAAGGTCCGTGTTAATATAAGGGAATTAAAAGGATACATAGCCTTATTTCGGTCTTTATACACTGCTGGTAGGGACCCTGGTTTTTGATCATTTGTGGTTTTGATTTTTGTCTGGTGTTTTGTGTATGTAGAATTCTGGAATGGCTGATAGGAGAGATTGGGGTGGTGGAGGAGATGATCCGGAGGAAAGCACCCAGCGTATGATGAGAGAATCTGGGAGAGCCTCACGGATATTCGAGCGAGAATGGATCAGCAGGCGCCTGTACCCCAGTTGCAGTGCCACCTGGGGATGGAGAGGGTGTACCTGTTGCTCCAGTTCCGCCGAGAGTGGAGGTGCCTTTTGTAGCACCTGTGCCACCACCGGTGTTGTTAGCGGAAGAAGAACAGTGATGCAGGTGGAAAATTTCTGAGATTGCAGCCACCTACTTATTCAGGAGGGCCGAATCCAGATACAGCTGAGCATTGGGTTCATGAAATAGAGAGTTTTGGGCACTATGAGGTGTCCGGCAGCGGATAGAGTGGTATTAGCTGCTTATCAGTTGAGAGGTTTTGCATTGGAATGGTGGCGATTGAAGATGCAAACCACTTTGCAGGTAGGACAGAAGAAGCTATCACTTGGCCGGAGTTTTGATGTATTTAATGATACATTCTTTCCGATCCAAGTGCAGCAAGTAAAAAGAGAGCAATTCCGACTCTTCAGCAAGGTAACTCTTCAGTTTTAGAGTACCAGATGAGATTTATGGCACTTAGCCGTTATGCGCCATATGTGTTTCAGATAATAATATGATGGTTGAGTATTTTATCAGAGGTTTGAGAGTGGAATTGCAGGATGCGATAGTACCTCTTATGTGTGCAAGACAGTGGAAGAGGCAGCGCAAGGGCAGCTACTTTGGAAGGTCTATCCGGACTCGTCAGGCAGGTGAGTCAGGTTCAGGTAGTTTTCGGCTACCGCAGCAGACAGTAGGTGCAAGCAAGGGCAAGGCACCAGCAGGACCTTCTTCATCAGGTTTGGGAAAGGGGGCCAGAAATTAAAGCAAGCATTTAAAGGAAAAGGAAAGGATGGGGAGGTCGTCCGCAGCAGTTCAGCAAGGCCGTGGTAGGCCTGAGGTGGAGGAGTCGCAGCAGAGTACTGCCAGGCAGCCTATGTTCCTCCAGGGTATAGATGTTATAATTGTAATCAGCCGGGACATTTGATCCGCAATTGTCCTATGCAAGGAATATGGGTATGGCAGAGTGTGCAGCAGCAGCAGCCTCAGCAGTTCCAGCAGCCACAGGCAGGTCGTGGCAGAGGAGCACCGCAGCAGCGAGGAAGAGGCCGGGTTATGGCTATCACCCGAGCCCAGGCAGAGGCATCAAATATGATAGAAGGTACTTTACCTCTTATGAATATTCAGCAAGAGTCTTATTTGATTCGGGTGCCTCTCATTCTTTTATTTCCGAAGAATTTCTGGATTGCATAGCTCATCCATTAGAAGAGAAGTCTTGTGAGTTAGTGGTAGAGGTTCCTTCAGGTGAGTTCTTACTCACTTCGAGCTACATAGATGAAGCTCCTGTTATGATTGAAGGGAACCAGATGCCGGGTCGGTTGTATGCCCTGCAGTTGTCAGATTATGATATCATTTGGGTATGGATTGGCTAGAGATGTATGGAGCAATGCTAGATTGCAGAAAGAAAAGGATCAGGTTTATCATCCTAATGGTGCAGAGTTTGAATATCAAGGTATGCCTTTTTATACCTCAAAGTTTCTAATTTCTGCAATTAAAGCTAGAAAGTTGATAAATGATGGGTGTGTGGCCTATTTAGCCTCAGTAAGTTTGGTAGAAGCCAGTCAGCCAATGGAAGCAGTTCCCGTGGTTAGGGAATTTGCTGATGTCTTTCCGGAAGATTTGCCTGGTGTAGCTCCACATAGAGAGGTGGATTTTACTATTGAGTTGCTGCAGGGTACTATGCCGATCTTTAAAGCCCCATATCGGATGGCACCAGCAGAACTCAAGGAGTTGAAAAAGCAATTAGAAGAATTGTTGCAAAAAGGGTTTATTAGACCGAGTCATTCCCCGTGGGGAGCGCCGGTTTTATTTGTGAAAAAGAAAGATGGAAGTTTCCGGATGTGTATAGATTATAGAAAGTTGAATGATGTGACCATCAAGAATAAGTACCCGTTGCCAAGAATAGATGATTTATTTGATCAGTTGCAATCAGCAAAAGTGTTTTCAAAATTGATTTGAGGTCCGGGTACCATCAGTTGAGAATTAAAGAGGAAGATATAGACAAGACAGCGTTCAGAACCAGATATGGTCACTATGAGTTTGTGGTAATGCCTTTTGGGTTGACTAATGCTCCTGCAGGTTTTATGGATCTGATGAATAGAATTTTCATCCATATTTAGATCAATTTATTGTGGTCTTTATTGATGATATTCTAATTTATTCAGCATCTGAAGAGGAGCATGCAGCTCATTTGAGGTTTACTTTGCAGTTGTTAAGAGATAACCAGTTGTTTGCTAAATTCAGTAAGTGTGAATTCTGGTTGAAGGAAATTCAGTTTTTGGGTCATGTTATTTCTGCTAAAGGAGTAGCTGTAGACCCAAGTAAAGTGGAAGCTGTGTCGAGGTGGGAAGTGCCTAAGTCAATAACGAGATTAGAAGTTTTCTGGGGTTGGCAGGTTATTATAGGCGCTTTATTCAAGATTTTTCTAAGATGCAGCACCTATGACTAGCTGACCAGAAAGGGTGTGCCTTTTGTGTGGTCCGGTGAATGTCAAGAAGTTTTATGGAATTGAAGAAAAGACTTACATCAGCACCTATATTGACATTGCCGGCAGGGAGTGGTGGTTTTGTGCTGTATACTGATGCTTCAAGGAGAGGTCTTGGTGCAGTGCTTATGCAGCATGGTAAAGTGATAGCCTATGCGTCCAGGCAATTGAAGCCAGCAGAAGAGAATTACCCCACTCATGATTTAGAATTGGCTGCAGTTGTTTTGCTTTGAAAATGTGGAGGCATTATCTGTATGGCGAAAGATTTGAGATTTTTACAGATCATAAAAGCTTGAAGTATATCTTCTCGCAGAAAGATTTGAATCTTCGCCAGCGCAGAGATGGGTTGAGTATCTGAAGGATTATGATTTCAGTTTGGCTTACCATCCGGGTAAGGCCAATGTTGTGGCCGATGCCTTGAGCAGAAAGGCATATATGAATTTGATGATGATTAAAGAATGGAAGTTGTATGAAGAGGTAGCAGAGAATTCTTTGTATGTGCCCAGCAGTCAGCGTCGGGCAATTCTAGCTGCTAGTGCTGTAGAGCCGTCTTTATATTGGCAGATTATTGAGGCTCAGAGAGCAGATGCAGGTTTACCTGAAATTGTGAAAATGGAAGGAGTCTCATTGATGATAATTGTGTGGTCAGGCTTAGGGGCAGGTGTTTGTTCCTGCAGAAAGAGAGGTGAAGCAGCGTGTTCTAGAAGAGGCTCATAAATCAAGGTACACTATTCATCCGGGTAGTACTAAAATGTACCATGATTTAAAAAGCATTTTTGTGGCCTCATATGAAGAAAGAAATAGCAGAATTTGTGGCAAGATGTTCTATCTGTCAGCAAATTAAAGCAGAGCATCAAAGCCGGGAGGTCTGTTGCAACCGTTACCCATTCCACAGTGGAATGGGATGATATTGCAATGGATTTGTGGCAGGTTTACCAAGGACAAGTTCTGGGCATAATGGAATATGGGTATTTGTTGACAGATTGACAAAGTTTGCAGATTAGTGGCAGTAAGTATGTCTTGGACAGTGGACAGATTGGCAAATATTTATGTTGAAAGAATTGTTCCACTGCATGGTATTCCGAAGACTATTGTATGATAGAGATCCAAGATTTACTTCTGGTTTTTGGAGAAGTTTGCAAAAGGTGATGGGTTCTGAATTGAGATATAGCTCCGCTTATCATCCCCAGACAGATGGTCAGACAGAAAGGACCATTCAGACAATTGAAGATATGTTGCGAGCTGTTGCTTAGTTTGGGGGGAGGCAGTTGGGAGCATCATTTGGGAATGGTTGAGTTTGCCTACAATAATAGTTATCATACCAGTCTTGGGATGGCACCGTATGAAGCTTTATATGGAAGGCCATGTAGAAACCCATTGAACTGGCATGAAGTGGGAGAAAGGCAAATAGTGGGTCCTGAATTGATTCAGCAAACCACTGAAGTAGTGAAGCTTATTAAAGAAAAATTGCAGGCAGCTCAAAGTAGGCAGAAAAGTTATGCAGATGTGCGGAGGAGACCACTTCAGTTTGAGGGGGAGATTTTGTTTTTCTGAGAGTTTCTCCAAGTAAAGGAATTATGAGGTTCGGTAAATCTGGAAAGCTGAGTCCAAGATATGTGGGACCTTTCCAGGTGATTGAAAGAATTGGGGAAACGCTTATAGGCTGGATTTGCCAGCTGATTTTGCAGATGTGCATGATATTTTCCATGTTCTATGTTGAGGAAATGTATTGAAGATCCAGCTCAAATAATTAGATATCAAGGTGGTGACCTGAGGCCGGACATGACAATGCCAGATATCCGGTACAGATCACAGATCGAAAGATGAAGAAGCTAAGAAATAAAGAAATTGAGCTGGTAAAAGTGAGATGGGAAAATAGGTTGGGTGGTGAGGATACCTGGGAGTTGGCCGCTGAAATGGCTAAAGGGTATCCCTATCTGTTTGTATAAGTTTGTGTATTTTCTTTTTAGATGATAGTGCTTGTAAAGTTGTGTATGTTTAAATCGTTTGACTTTGTGTTGTGTTATGAATTTCGAGGTCGAAATTTTCTTTTTAGATGATAGTAATGTAACGTCGCGTGCTTTTCGGATCCATGCGGATCATGTGCATTGTGGTTGTGGCGGCCGTTGTGAGGCCAGTGTGAGTTGGTGTGTGGAATGCATGGTGTGATTGCGTGGCTTGAGCAGGTGAAGAGCAGGGTAGGTCCTGAATTGGAATGGGACCTGCTGCTGTTCTGTCTGAGTTGGCGGCCAGGGGTGGTCGTTGACTGTTGGCGTCCAGGTTTATGGACGTTGACTTCTTGAACTTGGCGGCAGCTTTTGTGGACGTTTAGGCTGGCGGTGATGTTGGCGACAAGGGGGTTGACGCCAACCTGTCAGTTCAGCAGGTTATAGGCTCACCCGAGGGCAGTTCTCTCAGCTCACCCTCTCTCCCTCTTGCCCCAGCTTGCTGCCCTCGAGTCTTTGAAGGTTCTAACAGGTATCGAGGAGTGGCTGGTCGATCGTGGGACGCGCGGCGTCGCCGAATTGCGCGAGGAAACGTCGCGGCGTGGTGCAATTCGCGTGGGAGCTCGCGGAGGGCTCGGCGTGAACCGGGGGATTGCAGGAGATTCTAACGCGTTCTGAGGTAGGGGACGAACCCTGGTAGCTCCGTAGAACATTAAAAACATCATAATCACTTGAACCAGCATGATAATCCATGTTTGGATAGAGTTGCACCAAGCGGGATAATGGGTGGTTTGAGTAGTTTACTGTACGAATCATGTTATAAAGGGTTGTATTGGGTTCTAGCATGCTAAAGGAATTGCATTTGCATGTTTTTCAGTAGTTAGAACAGTTAGAAAACCCGCAGAGCCGGATTAGGGTTTCTGCAGGGTTTATGGCCGGAGAACTTGGCGTCAACATCGCTTGCCGCCAAGATTCTCAGCCAGGAGGTTAACGGCCAGGACCTTGCCGTTGACTCCCTGTAAGCGGCAATCGATGTGGCCGCCTACTTCTATTTGAGCAGAAATGACTAGTACAAAATTATCGATAATGCATGTGTGTTGACGCAGAGGTGCACTGAGTGCACTTGGTTTACGTGTTTAGCATACAAGGTATGCTGTTAGTTGTTTACTTCGGTGACTGCGCGTTGTGTACGCGAGTCAGTTAGGTTCACGTGTAGTGGACCAGTGGTTACTTGTGTTTACGTGAGGTTTCACGTGGTTTGTGTGTGACGTGCACGTGGTTCTGTGTACGTGGCGAGTAGTACGACGCCTACGTGGTTACCTCTCCAGTTGGGTGCCCCAGGTTCTTTGTGAGCCAGGCTGTTAGCTCGGGGCTTTGTCCCGGTACTTGTGTTGTACCGTCGAGGTCTGTGTCGTCTGACCTGGACACCCTCACTCTTGTGTTAGAGTTGTACGTCCGGCTGAGGGAAAGACGACAGTGGGACAGTGACAGTTGTGGTTGTTTTTAGTCACTTGTAGCGCGCTCGTAGTTGGGGGTACGGACACCAGTAGACGTACTGGACCCCAGCTAGTCCTTTTCCAGTGCCTCACTCTAGCGAGCCCAGGCCAGGGTCTCTGGAGGTGCCAGGCATGGGCCTGTGACCGTGTGGTCTACAGGTTGTGGTGTTTTAGTTGGTCTCCACAGTTGTTTGACCTTTTTACGTGGAGCGGCAGCTGGACCTTTCGTCCGTGGCTGCGAGACTGAGAGGTAGACCTGTGTTAGTTGTCCGAGTCAGTTTCTGGTGTCGCGAACCAGTTCACGTGGCTCGTGTTGGCTGTCTCTACTTTAGCTTGTACACCTGTACTGGTTTGCCGTTTAATTACTACAGTTGTTTCTCGTAGTCGGCAGACGGTGAGTACTTTTACAGCTTTACTTACCTGCTTAGCTGTTATATTAATTGTTGGTGCTGTTTACTATTCGTACTCGTGGTGTTGTTCGCTCGGTTTTGGGGGAGTTCCCTACTGAGCCAGTGACTAGAGAGGCTCACCCCTACCCCCACAGGTGAGAGCGAGGAGGACGTCTCGTCCGACGTCCAGTTCGGGCCGCGTCGTAGCGGTGCAGGGTCAGCACCTCCAGCAGAGTAGCTCAGCAGTGTTTGTAGTTTTTGTTACTTTCTTCTGTTGTACCTCGGGGTATGCCCCAGGCTTTTGTACACCTTTACAGTTTTAATGGAATATGGCTATGTAAATTGTGAAAAATTATATATGAAATGTGGTGTGTTCCTTTATTTTACACGGACTGTGGTTTGGTATCCCTTGCGAGGCTTCGGCCGTTCGCGGGAGGCGGACTCGGATCAAGTACGTTATTGGTTTAACGGGCTTGGCCGAGGCGTTCCGTCACACTATCGCTAGATTTTGATGAGAAAGATGAGCCAGGAGATCTTGGGTCAGAAAAGAGGACCCAGTGAGCTCCTATGTTGGATGGCATGAAGAGGTTTAATGAGCCAACCATGCTCAGACGAGCCAAACCAAAGAGATCAACCTTGGCACGAAGAATTACCGAAGGTAGTTTTGATTAGTGCAACTTGAGCATAGAAGAAGAAGAAGCCATGTAGCTATCCTCAAAGAATTTTTGATGTTTTCTTGGTCCTACGAGGACATGCCGGTGGCTGACACCTCTTGGTCGAGCACCGTTGTCTTAAATCCGATGCAAAAGTCATCAAACAAAAGCTAAGGAGGTACACCCCAAGCTTGCGCTCAGTATCAAAGAGGAGGTGATAGTTGCACAAATCAAATTCATTAGGGTTGTGCTTTATCCGCAATGGGTAGCTAACATCGTCCCTGTAAGAAGAAGGACGGTAAGGTTAGGATCTGCATAGTTTTTGTGTGACCTTAATCGTGCTTGCCCTAAGGATGATTTTCCTCTCCCCAATAGATGTCCTAGTGGACAACACTGCAGTTTTAAGATGTTGTCATTTATGGAGGTTTCATGGGTATAACCAGTCTATCGGCAGAGGAAGACCAGGAGAAAACTTTTTCACCATGCCCTGGGGGACCTATGGTATGTCGTGATGCCCTTCGGACTGGAGAATGTAGGAGCAACCTATCAAAGGGATATGATGGCAATCTTTCACGGACATGATGCATGTGCACATGGAGGTCTACATTGATGATGTTTGGTTAAATCTAGAACTTGACATGGCCATGCTGAAGTCATCCAGGCAGTTCTCCAATGGTCTAGAGAACATAAGCTCAAGATGAACCCCAAGAAGTGTGTTTTCAGAGTATCCTCAGGGACGTTGCTTGGGTTCATAGTTAGCAAGAGGGGAATTGTGATGATCCCAACAATGCCAAAGCAATAATCGACATGCCTCATCCTAGGAATATCAAAGAAGTTAGAGGGTTGATTGGCAGACTTCAGTTTATTAGGAGATTTATTTCTCAACATTCAATCCGTTGTAAGCCCTTCTGAGATGCTTAGAGGGGAGGCTATGTTTTGATTGGAATGATAAATGTCAAAAGGCTTTCGAAGAATTGAAGAGTTATCTTTTCAATCCCCCTGTTCTCGCTCCTCCGATCCCAGGTCGGCCCTTATTGCTCTACGTATCAACCACTGAAGATTCCACTGGAGTAGTCTTGACCAATATGACAACGAGAAAAAGGAGAGAGTAGTGTATTACCATCCAAATTGTTCAATGAAGCTGAGAAAAGGTACACTGCCATGGAAAGGACATGTGCGGCTGTCGTCTGGGTTGCCCAGAAGTTGAAGCATTATTCCTAGCTCATGAAGTGAAGCTCTGGCGTGAATGGACCAATTCGGTACTTGCTTGAAGAGCCATTATGACTGAGCATTTGATGAGGTGGCAAAGCTTTCTTAATCAATTTGACATCACCTACGTTAATTAGAAGTCAATCAAGGGGCATGCCATTGCCGAACATTTGGCCCATCATCCCTTACCTTCTTGTTCTCCTGTTGATGAAGCTTTCCAGATGAAGAGTTAGGAGCCATTATTGATGGTGAATCTTCATGGATTCTTTACTTTGACGGAGCTCTCAATTCTAAAGGTAGTGGAATAGGGGCAGTCCTCCTTCACCGGAAGGGGTAGTGATTCTGCCGCCCTACCAACTAACCTTCCCTGCCACGAACAATGTGGCCGAATATGAGGCACTCCTAGTTGGGCTGAAAATGGCATTGTTGCTCAGAGTCAAGGAGTTAAGGATAATTGGAGATTCACAATTGATACTCCGGCAGTCCTTAGCAAGTACCAGACCCGGGATCCCAAGCTGAAACCATACCAGGATTTGTTAGGTAGGGTAATCTGTCAGTTTAGGAACTAGTCACACTCCTAGTGTAACGACCCCGAGAACCCGACTCGGCCCAAGCCGAGGACCCAATTTTCGTGGTTGCCGCCCACGGATCCAGGGACCCGGAAGGGCTATAACACAAGTATAACAGAAATGTAAAGGAAATAAATGTCAATGCTAATAGGAGCACACACGCGAAGCAGAAAGAAGAGCGAGACTGCTGCGTATCGCTCTAGGTACAGTCCCAAACACACACATAGTACAAGTAAAAAAGGGAAGAACAAGTCCCTTAGGGGGCATACTTGAGGGTGACGTACAACTGGAAGGGGGGAAACACTGCTAGCTATGGGGATGACGACTACCGCCCCGTCTCCTCTGCCCTGCCGCTGCTGAGAAGTCTCACTGGGAAAAAGGAAGGGATGAGCTTCACAACAGAAGCTCAGTAGGGACTACCAATCTCCTACTAGCTCTAACAGGCAGAAGAATATATATATATATATATATATATATATATATATATATATATATATATATATATATATATATATACAATTAATTAAATGACAATAGTTATATCTTCTACCTACACAGGAAAGTGCGGAAGCGGAACTACCAACTAGCAACGGAATGGAAGAACACCACGGTCGGAAACTCCGTAGAACCTGCACGTCGTGACCACCACACGGCTGGCAACACAGACAAAGGAACCCTGCCGGACAAGGACACTAGCTACGAAAACCACTATACTAGTCAATGGTCAGGTGCGTCCACTAACGCTTATCCTCAACCCAGGTCCAAACCCCACTCTCGTCAGAGTGGGGGCAGGAGCACAAAGTACACAACAGTAACCTCCATAGTTTGGCTGGACTACGGTCCCACACCTGGCCTCTCCAAGTGGTTCCAGGGCCACAAGGAGTGAGACAGTGAGAAAAAGGGCTGCTTGGCCTGCACCGAGTAGAACTCCGGCCATCCTCGGTGTCCCAGACCAACCAAGAGAGCTCTACAAACGACTCGACACTGCTGTCCTAACCACCGTTTTCCCCTCAACTCCAGAGTTTGTGACTCGACTACACTCGTTGCCTCGAACGCTCCCTCTAAGGCACCAAGGATGGGGGTCACAGGCAACGGTAACAACCTCTCTCACGGGACAAGCTCTCAAGTGCCGAGCACCGGGAAAACGACTAGAGTAGGACCATACTAGGGAACTAGCACTGGTGCCACGGGTACAGTAAGAAGTGGAAATGGTGACGACTCCATAGAAAATGGAACTCCGCAAGACCTACCTATCTCTACTGTAGTCACGACGCATTGGGCCGTCGCGACCATGTTGCGATGCCCAGGGCTGTCGCGACACTGTCGCAGCGGCCCAAGTCATCACGACCATGTCCGACACTCAAGAGCGTCGCGATGATGTCGCGGCGGCCATGCCGGTCGCGACATAATCGCGACCTCTATACAGGTTGCGTTCTCAGCCGAGAGGCGTCCTGTACAGTCCTCCCAAGGACCAACCCAAAACTGGTACACTCACATCCACACGGGGAGGGGAGTATGGAAAACACAATAAAAACATATAATCAAGCCAAACCACCCTCAAAACCCCATAAAATATGATTACAAGGATCTATGCTTGAGGGAAACCTCAATCAATACGAGCATGATCATCACACCCCACAACCCCAAACCATCGA